>JANZLQ010000044.1:17302696-17313055 GCA_026212715.1 Elanus axillaris | reverse complement strand
AGTGAAGCTGTGTCTGGGAAGGGGGGGAGGGGGTAAAGTGTTTTAAGATTTGGTTTTATTTCTTATTACCCTACTCAAGTTTGATTGGCAATAAATTAAGTTCATTTTCCCCAGGTTGAGTCTGGTTTGCCCGTGATGGTAATTGCTGAATGGTCTCTCCCTGTCCTTATCTCAGCCCATGACCCTTTCATTATAGTTTCTCTCCCTTGTCCAGCTGAGAGGGGTTAGTGATTCAGTGGCTTTAGTGAGCAACTGGCATTCACCCACGGTCAACCCACCACATCATCCTACAAAAAACCCTATAGTACGTAGTACTCTGTACTTGCTCACGCAAACAGTGAGATTTAAGTCCATAGAGCTGTTTCTAGGAAGACAGATCAAAAGAACTGAGTCCACTGAAGGCAAATCAGCTGTGCCATTCTTGACCACCGTGTTATGAGGGATGAGGTAGAAATACAGATTTCAGCAAGGACGGCCTCTATTTTTCTTCCATCAGTATTTACCCTGGTTGATCAAGAAACACTGAAGACATTGCAAAATATTTCAGACCAGTATTTTAACTGTTATATTAAGTTAGTTTATAAACTGCATGCTAAAGATGACTGGCCCACTAAACGTTGCTTTTATTTAGAAGTGAAACACATTTTATACCTCCCTTTGCCAGCACTGGAGTACCTATGGCTCTCTGCTTTGAGGCTGTTACAGAGGAGAATCACTGGAAGGTAGCTTTCAGGTCACTAGCCATTTTTCAACGAACTGAAAAATCTGCCCTCTCGGGTGGTTGGCATATAGCTGGGGTCTGAACCTATATTTCCAGTTGTCTAATGAGGACGGTGCTTGAGCAGCATATAACACCAGGCAGCATTACCTTCCACAGAAAATATGGGTCATGGTGATTCTCTCATCCTGCCTAAAGGACATGTCTCAGCTGAGACTTTTGAAGCTAAAAAGTTTATGAATTTGTATCTATGATTTAAAAGTTCTGTATGGCAAATTCCAACATCTGGAAATGTAGTTGGTATGTTGTAGTTGCCTGTTTGTGTACTAAGCTTAAAGAAATGTATATTATATAACCTGGGCTATTCTCTCTTCCCAGTGTACTATAAGATTTTTTCTCTCTGCATTCTTGCTTTAGGGAGTTAATCAGTGTAGATGTTTGGATCAGATTCTCTATGTACTACATAACCTCTCTAGTAATCATGAGACACCAAGGAGTTATAATTTGGCTAATGGCAGAGAATGTCCAGGGGAGACCATTCCTGCCAGGACATATGCTAGAATACACGCAGTCTGCACAGCTACAGCTTGGGGACAAAATTCTAATGACACCTTTCACTTATGGTCAAGGAGACAATTAGAAACAACGTCTAAAATAGCTACCCAGAAAGAAGTGGGAAAGCTGGTAGTGAGGCAATAGAGTTATTTGTTGAGAGGATTTAAATATGTGGGTGCTGGAAAGCAGTGAACGGGAACCTTTTGCATCCCAGGCTGGATCCCATTGGAAAAAGTGACTATTTGCTGTAGCTGGTAGAAAGAGAAACTAAGGCCCTGGAAGCAAAGGGAGCAAGGACTAGAGGGAACCAGATCTGGGACTATCCAGCTCTACAAACTCCAGTGCATGACCATGACTCTAATCAGGACAAGGCCTTAAGCGCACAAGGCACGTATTTGTGAATGACTAAAAGTTTGCTTTGTCAGGAGGGCATTGCTACAGACAGTTCAATGCCGTCCCTTGGCAGAAGGCGGCTTTGTACCTCTAAGCCATCCTGGCAGGGCAGGATGGGCAAACGACCAGAGTGGGAAAGGACCCGATGTGGCTCCCACCGCGGTCTACGTGGTGGTAGAGCAAATACATACTTTATACAGCTTACCGGTTCAAGCTTGCTCAAATAGCTGTTCCTATTTTATGTTCCTCTAGTTTCCCAATGGGATACCTTTTTTAGTTGGAAGCAGAGATGTGCGTTCCTAAACGGCAGTGGGCCTATCCCTGGAAGGAGGTCTGTGTGATGACCTTTCTGTAACTGGATCATTTTTTGTGGTGTTTTCTGCAGACTGCAGCAGGTAGCAAATGGTTTTACTCAAAGCTTTCAAATACTGTAATTTGATGTTCCAGATGGTGGTGTATGATGTTATTTTGACTCTACCGTTATACTGTTTTATGCTCTTTTTGAAAACTAAGTACATAATGTGAAAAAAAAAATCCCATTAAATTATTCAAATATTTTCTTATGAGGCTATAATATAGGCAAAATGTGGAACAAAAAGAATTGCTGGAGATGTCTTTTTTCACCTGAGAACTATGATTTTCTAATAAATGTAATATTCCTTGCTGAAGAAGAGATATATTTATTAAAAAGAGCCATTGTTTGCTTTTCAAGGTAATGTTTTGGACTTTTGTTTGCTTCTGAAGACTGAATGAATAATGTGTATTTACACTCACTGCATATAAAGCTACATTATCTTTCATTACTCTTGCAGCTTTTCTAGGGTGTTAGGTTAGGAAATATATTGTAATTAAAAACAAGGAGCTAGCTTTAAAAAATAGTTATCCATTGCTGTGCCTGGGAAAGAAATGTTATTTCCTTTGTGACAAAAGAATAATAACCCTGGCAGATGGGTTGCTGCAGAGCTGGAAGAAAAGCTCTGTTAGAGTGGGACTGACAAAGCTGTTTGTGCGAACAGGAAGGTCTCTCGCGGAGGTAATAAAAAAGACACTGTCTCAGCCCAACTAGTTCCAAATAATCCCTCCTTCAAGCTTGCCTCCTGACTTGCTAGGTAAATATCACGGTGCTAAGATATTAATGCCTCTTCTAGTTTATTGAAATGACCTTGTTGTTGTTGCCTCAGCACAGACTGTTTGAAATTTAAAGTTGTGTTGAACACAAAGCTTTAATATCTCCTGGTTTGGATGGTATAAAAGTATTCAGACATTCTCTGTTTGCTTTGCCTGGCTCTTTTTTCAGCAGATTGCTGTTGTTAGAAGGACATTAATTAACATGTCTTTGAGCCTAGACTTTCCCACATTTTTTCATCTTTGGAGAGGGGTGATACTTCTTCCCTGTGAAGAGCCGTCCAGATGGCTTTGATATCAACTCCAGCTTCATAAATGATCCCACCTGAGGGAATCAGAAACGACTCCACTAATGCCCCTGCACTGTGAACACAGGTTATCAAGGAAAACATTTCTTTAAAATACCGAACTCTGTAAAACTCATCTTTACTTTTTCTCCATGACAGTCAGCAATAAGCCTTCCAGTTTTCCATTAAGAACTGGGTCAAAGCTGAAAGAACTGGCACAAGGGACACTACAGATAACCACAACTCTGCAAGCCACACAAATGTGGTGTCCCCGCATCCCAGAGCAGATGCCCTAAGCAGGACTGTATTCCTGGATGTGGCCCGTTTCCCACACAGATATACCAAACCTGCAAAATCTGTGCTGCAGTATAGTCAAATTAGCTTTAACTGTGGCTGTAGTACCAGAAGTGGGCTTGCTGCAGTGTTGTGGGAGTCTGTATCAGCTGTAATATCAGTAAAGAATTGAGTATCTAGCCCTATTCTTTCCACCGGATTGCTACTAGTACCTGAGCTAGTTGGCATTAACCCAGTGGAGGTCCGAGTAAGTTATATTGCAGTCACAGCCATGACAGCTATAGATGCATCCCACCAATACAGGAAGAGATGAAACATTCCTGTATTTAGAGAGTAAAATGAGTTTTTGAGGAGGGTTATCTGGAGCAAACTCCTCAATAGAACCTCAAGGGAATCATTTCAATTCAACTTTTGTTTTATTGACTATTCAATGTTATCCAAGCTCTTCCTCTCTTAAAATAGATTAATGGATTTCCCACCAATCATTCTCTCTCTCTCTCTCCCTCTCTCTCTGCAGTGGTTTTCAGCTACTTTTGAAGGGGAGGAAGGGGTACGGATTTGAGTATTATTGTCTCCTCTGGCCTCTTACACAAATGAGGCAGATTGCTGGCAAATAGCTGGATTGGATCCCCACTATTTGCTCTCTTTATTTTTACATTCAAGTTTTTTCTAAAAAATCCATTTAAAAGAGGTGAAGCAGAAAAGCTTCTTTCACAAATAATTAGCTAGAGTCTTTCCAGCCATGTGAAAAGGAACAAAATCTAAAAACCTAAATCTTCAACAAAGAAACACAAACCCAACAGTAATAATGGGCTACCTTGAAAAGACAGAAAGGTGCAAAACAAAACATTCAGATCCAAATCCCACGTTTTCTTCTCAAAAATAAAGATGCCATCAAATCCAGACCTAATCAGGATTCTTCTCTTTCAGGATTCCGAGCAAACTGGAGCTTGCTTCCTGATTTGGTCTGAGCTGCAGCCGATGTCTAGTTTTTCACCTAGTATTTTGTTAAAAGGCAAAACATCAGAACGGTTATTGATGCTGTGGTCAGTGCTGCGTTTGAGAATAGTAAGAGTCCTACAATAAGCAGCAGGGGTTGTCTTATTTTTTGAGGGGCCGAAATACTATAACAAATTGCAGGCGTTTGCATTATGAAACCTGATTTCTCCTGGTTTTCCAATCTCAGACCTGCTGAACATGTAAAGCTAGGCATCTTCCTGAGCTTGTACCCAAAGATGGTGTCTGGAAAGCTGGTTCAAAGCATGTGGACTTGAACATTTACTTTGAGTCTGTGTGCTTAAAAGGAATACAACCATACTTGTTTGATTCCTATGTGATAGACTTCTAGTACCTAATACAGATTTCTTACTGTATTTTGAAATTCAAACATTCCACAAGAAACTTAGCAGGCTTTCAGATTAAGCAGTGATGGTGTATTAATACATACTATAGGTAGCATTTGTTATTTATGTATTTTTCACTTGTCTTTCTTGACTAATTGATACCTACAGTGCTTTCTTAAGTTGCTGTTGGTTGGAATAAATTTGCTGAGACAGTGCCTCTTTGCCAAGTAACTTGTATTACTATTTACGAAATCACTTCTAGGGGAGCAATTGTTCCTAAAGATAATAATGGGTTCTGTGTATAAAGGCTGCTGCTTGATTAATTATGCCTTTTTGCTGGTTTTGTGAGAAGGAGCTGGACAGGGAAGGAAGAGCAATATTTCACAACTTAGTGTTTGTAGATGTTGCTGAGAAAAGAGTTGACCAATAATATCTGAGTCTCACTAAGCCAGGCTTAAACTTTTTGCCTATATGGAGGGAACAAATGCTTCAAGTCCAAAAGCAGATTTAGTTCTTTGCTCTCCTAATCTGCTTTCTGAATCCAAACTCATGTTTCTTTGCTTTGCTTTATTGACCCCCAAATTAACAATGGTAAGCAGTCCAATATAAATCACCTTGCTAACATTAAGGTCTTCTTCTGCAGTCCCTCTCATAAAACATCCCTGGGGAGTCATTGCATGATTCTTTGTAGTCAAATAAGTAACAAATAGCCTTGATTCTGTGGATGAACAGAAACCACGTAGATATTTAATGGTACTGAGAAAAGTTAACTAGCAAAGTGAGATGATTAATTCAGTGAAATGTCTCAACACAAGAATTTGAGTTTAATCTCTAGATAAGTATCCACTGGTGAAACTATTATATTTTTATTGTAATAGGGAAGAGAAAATAGAGCTGACATTTCTGTCAAGAATGTGCTTGACTCAGCCACAGGCACCACAGTTGCAAGCTTTTGAGGTGTTTAAGATGTGCCGTCCATGCCATAGCATTCAGTATTAGTCTGCTCGCGGAGGTCAGATTTACAAAGAGTATGAAAAAGAATTTATTAGAAAATTAGATTTATAGCCCTCTGTTTCCATTACTATTATCACATCATATGCAGTGAGGAATGTAAAAACTTAATTCAAATCAGTGCAAGTGAATCCTCCTGAAGCAGGCAACGGGGGAGCTCCAGCTGCCTGATTCCAGGTGACTGTCTACTGCAAGAAGCCTACCATAAGTCCACAAAGCCTACTGTAAGGCATCTTATGTCGTAAATGCAGACATACTGTCTGGGGTTCAGATGAGACGTGGCAGAGATTTCATTTATGCCAAGGGAGGGGTGGTCCTATTGAAAATGTTGGAAGAGGCTGAAATTTAGCAAGAATAAGTCCTCAGTTGTTTAACTATTCTCAGTCAGCAAGTTGAGTTACTGAAGAAGATGGGATCCTTTTCTCTTCACACTTAAGTTAACTGTGATTCCCCCACTGATACCAGAGGTTATTTGTTGAAACAGATACTGTTGCTTCTGTTGCTTAAATGTTTGCTGCTGTGGGGCCTAGATCTTCCATTGCATTTAGCAGGGAGCTAATGGCACTTGAAATACTCTGAAGGCATTTAAATCTCAGGCTTTAGGTACTGACCTAAAGCCCACTGACACTGACCCTGTTCCGAAGACCCTCATTACTCAGTGACCAAACTGTCACTCTCTGAAGATATTTCTCCCTCTGCAGTAACCCCAGAGTTTTCTGAGAATAGCAAGCAAAATTTCATGAAGATTTGCAAAATCTAATGATTTTGGAGCAGAATAAGAGCTGATTACCCACATCCAAGTAATGAAGGGAAAGTTGTCATTTGTATGGAGAATGTAAGACAAAACTCACTGGTAACAATTGCCTCTAACTGGAGATTTATTAGTTGCTTTTGCAGTCTTAAGACTTTTAAGATTAAATTAGACTCTTTAAATTCAAATGTCTATATTTTAGCTCAGTCACAATTAATTTATTCTACTTGAAGGGCAGCTTAGTAACAATTAAGTAGCTTTTATTCCTAGAAGATAAACCAACTTATGAAATGCTGTATCAGGGAGTCACAAACATGAGGTTGAAGTGAATCTTACTATTGGGGGAATGAGAAACAGTCTTTATGTTCAGTCTTAATAGTCTCTCTTTGCCTGTTAAAAGACCTTCTATAGTAAAACCTGTTAAACTGGTGATAACAGTTTTTCAAAACAGATTGAATTAAATGTTAAAATTTCAAACTGTGTTAAGCTTCTGTTTCTGACAGAAGAAAATTAAACATAAGATGAATATAAAAGTTAAGAAACTACTTCCTATACCTGTGAAAGGGCTAGGGAGAGAAAATTACTTTTCCAGTCAATGGTTCAGCTACCTAGAAAAGGGCCATTTCATCCACTGAAAAAAGCGTGGGCAGAAATATCTCAGCATCGGAAGTGCTACTTTTGAGGGAAGGTTTTTAATTGTCTTAGGCTGAACACCCCTAAGTGCCTTTTGGACCAGGGAAATTATTTTCTTAGTGCCTTTGCCTTTGCTGACAGAGAATATAACACCGTCCTGTTCTACTAAGCACTCACCATTATTGCAATGTGAATGAAATTTATAATGTTCTGAGCACCATAAAGTTAGGCAGGCTGCATCTAAGCCAGTTGTCATCATTCTCTCAGAAATAATACAGTTCTAAATAAATGCAATCCCAAATGTTCCCTTTAGTTATCACCATGAAACAATGCATGAAAATATTGCTTGCTACAGCTGACATGATGACTGATGGTAGCCCATTGAAAAGACCACTCACTTTCTCAAAATGCAAATACCTGAAGACAAAACCTGAAAACAACTAATGAGCAATTGCCCTTGGAAACATAAAAGACAGAAAACATTCTATCCTGTTTCTTTATATATTCAGAAGCATGACTTCTTGGTAATTCACCAGACCCATCAGTCACTGTATGATTCATTAGACGTTAAAAAAATGTTTGAAGTTGTCATATATAAAACGACAAATGTGCAAACTAGATATGCAGTTGTGATGAATCTGCAGAAGATGAACAAAGCAGACTTTCATGCTATTGAGAAAGTTCAGAAAATGCTTTAAAAACTCCCAAACCACAACATTCCAACATAGGCATGTCCCAGTTTACCAAAAGCTTTCATACAGTTTGTCACAAATGTATCTGTTTAATTCTCAAGTAAATGTTCTATAGTAAATTGTCAGATATTGTAACTAAAGACTAAAATAAAAGCAAAAC
This sequence comes from Elanus axillaris, assembly GCA_026212715.1. Classification (NCBI taxonomy): domain Eukaryota; kingdom Metazoa; phylum Chordata; class Aves; order Accipitriformes; family Accipitridae; genus Elanus; species Elanus axillaris. The sequence goes on along the minus strand of JANZLQ010000044.1, from coordinate 17,305,093 downwards.
TTCTGAATAATCATACTATACATCTTAGCTATTCTGCCTAAAATGTTTTGTTTGACCAAGTGTAAAGGGTTTTTCTGCCAGCTTCCAAGATTCAGAAAAACCTCAATGTATTATTAAACTACATTAAAAAAGAAAATAATTTTGCTCTAGTTGTAACTAGCCATACAATAAACTTTCAGACACTGCACAGCAGTGGAAGATTCTTCAAAATACAGACTGTGTCACCTGAAAACTCTGAAATGTTCCTTCCTTGAAGACTAAATCCCTACATCTACATGCAGTCTCTGTGCAAAGCCATTGTAAGCTGTAGCTTGAAAACTGGTATATTTGGGGCTTCCAATACTCCATCCAAAGAATTTCATTTCAGAAGACTGAGTGTTTTGTTGGTCAAATTCCTTCTTCTTGTTTTTGGTTTGAATTTGCTCATATTCAGTTTGCCTGTGAGGTATGCAGTACTGTGAATATTGCAAAATAAGAGGAAAACTTACAAAGGTGTGTGAGGAGGATAAAAATATTATCAAAATCCAAATGAAGATGATCCAAAGTCCTACAAATTTGGTTCACATCTTAGGAACAAAGTAAGGACTGTAAGTTTGCTCATCGGAACCTCTCTCTGATTCCTAATCATGTTAGCCGAAAACCAAATGCTCTAGGTTGGTACTTTTTACAGTTTGCCACATTTCTATAAGAGATTTGGATTGATGTCAAATGACGCTCAAAATGATATTGTTCTAATGATGACCAGCAGCCTTCAGTTGTACATTTAGTCTGTGCTCTACTTTTAGGAAGTATGTCAAGGAATACTAGATAATAAACTAACCTTGTTAGTTCAATTAACAAATGTTCAGGTTATATTTCTGTACTGTGTTACAACACTGTTTAGAAACGGAGACAAAATCGCTGTGAAACAAAGAAAATGGTCAAAGGAAATGGAGAGTTCTACATCAGTATATCTCTTTCTTCTTCTAATATGCACATCATCACAGATTTTTTTTTTCCAGGCAGTGTTTCTGCAGAGCTAAAAGGCTTGTAGATTCAACTGATGTCCACATCATGCTATGAGATTAAAGGAGATGGGGTATAAAGATAAAATACAGGAATGACTTATACACTGTGTGAAAGCATTTTGTTTCATACTATTGTAAAGAGTCTTTTGATTATGAAGTAAGGAACTAATTTCACAAGCCTTTCATGTAAATAATTCAGTTCTAAGAAACCATGCAAGGCCACTTTCTTTTTGATGCCTTGCAATATGTGCACAACAGCAATCCTAACAAAGCAAAACTTCTTGTGCTTTTGAAAGATGCTGACGACTCTCCAAGAATATTTATAACTTGCCAAATAGCCTGAGCCTGTTAATTGTGGGTGCATCGCTTGAACCTTTTAGTTTTCGTAATCAACATTTGCACATTTCTGAGGGAACAGCTGGGTTGCTTGCACTACTGAGACTTTGTAATTCCTTCCTTTGCTCCGAAGTGGAGACAAAAAAGACTTCAGGTTTTCCACCAGGTAACAGGTCAATTCACACCATCACCCTGTGGCTGTAGCTCCCATTTGAAAGCACCTTTGCTACTCTGTGAATAGGAAAACACTGCCTGCTGTGCCACACCACAGAGGTATGTATAGAATAGATAAGTAAAACCACTGATTCTCACAGCTGTGCACACAGGTGCTGCATAACCTGTCCCAATCTGGCAATCCATGTTCTCTTAAGAGACTCTATACAAACAACAGCATCTAAACATGACAGAAGCCCTGAATAGTACAGAATGGAGGGAGACCTGTGCTACGGGAAGGGAAAACAGCTCTAAGAACTTGTTAGGTCACCCTGGGATGCCAAGAGAAAGATTTGGGTTCCTCTTCTGACAAATTATTGTGTACTCTAGGAGGAAAAAAAAGAAAAAAAAAAAAAAAAAAGCCATAATGTGAATAAATAGGCCAGGAATTTAATGCTCAGTCTCCTACAGGAAAGACAAGCCCTACTGGGAGACTGCATTTACATACTGTCCAGAGATGAAATGTTCAGGTTTTGATCAGCAACTGAATGCTTTGGCATTGTTTTTTCATAATAGCTTTCACAGGGCTTTGGTCCCATTCCTGCTTACTGTGAAATAAAACTGTCTAATCTTGAAAGCTGCCATGGAAGAGAACGTGCGTCCTCCCAGCAGCTTTGCCTGTCATTGACATGATTATTTCCATGCTACACACAGGCAAAACAAAGCTGAGAGATTAAAAGATACACTTTCCCTGTACATTTTAGTTCAGGTTTATGTCCTCATTTATCGTCCACCGTTATCCCCTTCTCCCCTTCTACCCTTTGATTATCCTATCCTATCCTATCCTATCCTATCCTATCCTATCCTATCCTATCCTATCCTATCCTATCCTATCCTATCC
>JANZLQ010000044.1:17270064-17302596 GCA_026212715.1 Elanus axillaris | reverse complement strand
TCCTATCCTATCCTATCCTATCCTATCCTATCCTATCCTATCCTATCCTATCCTATCCTATCCTATCCTATCCTAATCCTACCCTATCCTATCCTATCCTAACCTAATCCTACCCTATCCTATCCTAATCCTACCCTATCCTATCCTATCCTATCCTATCCTATCCTATCCTATCCTATCCTATCCTAATCCTACCCTACCCTACCCTACCCTACCCTACCCTATCCTTTCAATTTGTGGCTTCTAGAGTCAGAGCGGGACAGACACTTTGGGTAATTTGTAGGCTGGGTGTCTGTGTAGCATGAATGTGTCCTGCAAGCTGTCTCTTTCCACTACGTCTTGCTCAAGACTGTATGGGTGGCTCCCAGTAACCTTAAGTCAGAAAGGGATGCTTAAATGATGGGTGATTTAAGCTTCCTAGGTTGACTTTGAGCTCAAAGAGAACAGTTCTACAGTGTGACACCAATCTTAGTTGGGAGGGAAGTCCAAAGTCTACAGCTGGCATGCCTAGCATCTCTGAATTCTTGGACATGGGAAAGGTGAGTTAGGAGAGTCATGAAAGCCAAATCAGTGCCTCAGGTCATAGGTGTGGATGCTACTGAAAATAAACACAAAACTGATGTAAAAACTGTCAGCTTCTTCCCTGATGCTCATTCCTACTAACCACACCACCTTTTCATTTAAACCACCTTGCTTACTTGTGCACTGAGTTACGTGAAAAGCAAATGATGCTTTGAATCCATGATTTCCCTGCATGGCACTTGGAAGGGTTATTTCCTCCCTTTTATGTTCTCCCTCTTGCTGGAAGGGTCCAAGCCAGTCCTCCCCGCTCCTCTCACTCTGCTGTTGCACTTACTTTTGTTGTAATTGATTGCTGTCTCCTGCCTGCTTCTTAGGGATTCAGCTTGCCCACCTTCACTTCATTATCTCATGCCCTTTCGTTTCTACTTAATGTGGACATTTGTGTGTTGGCATCTAGGCTGTGCCTTAATATATGCAGTGAACCTTTCTGATTCCGGTAACAGTCTGCTCCTTGGTGACAGAATTATCTTACGAAATACTCCTGTTCTTTTGTGCCACTTGTTTTCTCAGGCAGGAGCTTCTTTGTTCTGTTCTCACAGCTGAATTCTTCCAGTAGAATCCTAATACAGGGATCTTCTTTTGATTTGAAATTCTCAGAATTTGAATTTTTTCTCCCCAGTGCTCTGTAGTTTTTATTTCCGTAAGTTAGCTTTAGTGAATGCAGTACTTAAAATTCCAGTGAATGTGTTTGCTTTTTTTGTTATATGTATATGAGAAAGAAACTCAGTACAATTTCATGCATTAAAACACACAAGTACCAAATTCAAGAGTCTTTTTATTGATCTAAACATTGAGACATACCTGCCTTACAGAAAATATCTTCAAGCATGTTAACTCTGAGATGGTTGCATGCTCAAAAGTGTAACACATTATCACAACATATAATATGGCTATTGCAAAGAACTCTGTTTTAATGATTATGGCTGTGACTACCTTGTAATTACATGATATTCTCTACATAGCTAATGAAAATACTTATGAGCTGATGGGTGACTTATGTACACAATTTGCCTCACACTCTGCAGTGAATCTGGATTGTATTTTATAGGACTTGGCACAGGAAAGCAATTAAAAGATCAAGCTAGAAAGCCCACAGGGGAAAGAATCTCTCCACTGCTCTGGGGAGAAGGGAAAAGAGCTGGCTCTTGCCATAGTTATGCAGCATATACACGTCTTAGCTTATATACTGTAACGTTGATCCTTGTTCACTCTAGAGTGTGTTACGTTGTACTTCACAGGGCTTGCTCCATATGGGACATCTCATAAATACTGTGTGCAATTGGAAAGAAGGATTTGTTCAAGATAAAGGCTGGAGAAAATTACCTGACAGGCCAGTGCAAAAGTTAGGTTCAAGAGTGGCACTGGGGTTGAAGAAGCAAGCTAAGCAAGCTCTGCTGTACTCTTGCTTTCCTACCTGGACACTCTTGCCCACTGGGGTAATTCTGAATTTGTGACACTTGATCAGGAAGCAGTATACCAGCTCCATAACAACTTAGCTGCTGAAACAATCTTCCTGTGAGTGCTGATGCAGGAGCTCTGATTTTATAGAAATTGATCTAAACCCAATGAATCTTGGGAGGAGCTGCCTCCAGCCACTTATTTGACCATAACGAGAGTTGATTAGAATGTGTGCCTGAGGTGAATGAGAGACTGTAATGTTAATAAGCTCCAGACCCTTCTGAACTAAGTAAATAATAGCCAGAACTGTGAGGTGGGCTAAAAGCCTCGGACAGTCTTTTGTTGCTTTATTGGGTGAACTATGTCTATCTTACCCTTTGCGCTTTCTGGCAAAGGGAAGGCGTGATATATGTTCTGAGAGTTCCTATATGCGGGGAAAGGGGCAAGTAGTGATGAAAATGCCTGGAAGTATAAATATTAAATCTAAGTGATTGACAAAAATATTTAAACAACTCAATTTTTACTGGTTTTTTTTGTGTTTTTTTTAGCAGGCATTTCTAGACAATGTCAAAGCTGGTCTTTGCTTTGCTAATGACAAACTGCATAAAGATAAGAACATCTTTTAAACCCCAGAGCCCTTGTTAAGGTGTATCTTGTGCATTAGGCCCATACAAAAGATCTTGCTCTGTCTCTCTTGTAGTGATGTCTTAGTTGGTTGAAATGGTGTCACTTATGATGGGTGTCAGAACTTCTCTGTGGGGGAGAGATTTGAACTAAAGCAAGAATATCATTAGGTACTGTTAGATTATGGTGATCATACTGTAGCATTTCAGTAAATATCCTCTTGAAATCTTTGGCTCTTGACCAATCTGCACATAAACCAATAGAACAGTTTTATCTCCTGTCAAAGAAACATGCAAAAATACTGTAGGGCAACAAATACTTGGGGCAGGCCGATGATAGGCCTTTTTGCAAACTGTCTTATTCATGACCCTGTGTTGTGCCATGTATTCAGATAATGATGGGATCTGATTTTTTTTTCTTCTTTAGAGAAATGACGTCTATTTCTGTGGATCCTAACAATGAAATTTACATTACAACGTATGGCCTTTCTAACCTCCTGCCTGCAGTGTTCAGACTTTCCTTGATCATCGTAATGATTAAAAATCTCCTGAGCACACTGTATTTTCTGATGTTAAAAGATTTTACAAAAATCTTAAGTGAAAATGTTAAGTTAAAAAGCATATAATGATAATTAAATATAGAGGGTCTCCCTTACACCTTCCAGTTTGGTTTCATTTCTTGTGATCAAAAGATGCATACAAAGTTCAGATAGACACAAACAGGTCATACTCTCTTGCCTGGCTGTATCAGTATTGTGCAGCTGCAGTTGAGGTTTGCAAGATCTTTAACAAAAGTTCATTTCACATTCAGAACACAGACAGATTTGTGTTGCTGAATCCTTTTCACATCCACTCACCACACAAAAAGCATGTGCTAAATTGAGTTCAGCCCATAGCAACAGTTCTTCTGATAACCTTGGAATGCAAGCTGCATGGACAGAGGACACTTTAAGTCTTTAGGAAGAATACTTATTAAATAAGCCCCTGCATTTATAACAAAAGCCCAATTTTAATAAAACACTTTCAGGCATTCTGTTTAAACTAACTATGGCATTTATATAGCCAGGTGCTCATCTTGCTTTTATCTCACCACTTTGAGCACAATCTCAATTAATGGTTTTAAATTTTTTTCCTTCTGACTTTTGCCCATCTCTTTTTATCATTGGCGTTTTCTGTTTAACTCCATGCGTGCCATCATGAAATCATGAAAATGCAGTTGCCACAGCTATTCAGATTCTGCCATTTCAATTGTTTAATTACAATGCTTCTGGCACTTTATATCCTATTCTTTATCACTGTAATCCAGATTTCATTCTGAGGAGAAATAGCAGCAGGGAACCACAGACCTGAGATGAGATTTCACACTTTCTCTCTTTCCTGGCTCTGAAAGGTAGGGCACTGTTGGAGGCGCACACACAAATGTTTGGACTTTTCCTTGCCTTTCTTCAGCATCTGCACCATCCAGCAAAGTCAGACTACTGGGTATTTTTTTGCTCAAGCTTTCTAGCAAATACAGTTCAGCATTTTGGATGTCTGCTGAAAGAATCCTGTTAGTGGGCTTACACTCCTTCATTTTGCACGATACAATGTGCCCTGCTCACCTTCTAAGAATTCGTCTTTGTTTAACAATGGCAATGAAGCAGCTATACAAAGAGAGATTAATGGGCATTAGGTGATATTTTGTCTCTGTGTCCTCTCTGGGGCCACATAGCTTAACCACAGGGTTGGCCTGCAAAAGAATCCAAGGAAAAAAAAAGATGAGAGCCCTTTCAACAGCTTATCACCTACTCTTATTGGTTAGGATAATACAATGTTAGTAAAATACTGTATCACATGAAACTCCCATATGATAAAAGGAAGGCAGAACAATCCCAATGAAGTTGAGTGTACATGGAATATTTTCAGAGATACATCTACATCTACTTTCATGGTATCATAGCTGCATATCTTTATTATTATCCTTAGCAAAACTATTCCACATTCAGTCATTATAACAACTGAAAATATTTACTCTTAACATTTTTAATTTTACCCTTCTGATTTTTCCCTGTCACTAAGTTTCATCCTTTTTTTCCCTCTTGATTCACTTCCTTTCTAAGGAAACAAATTCTTATAAGCAATAGAGCCTTCCTATCATCCCACACCTTGATATGCTACGAGCCATCCTTTAGAAAAGCCCTGCATATCTTTCCTCAGAAATCAGTTATGTCAGCAATTAGTGAAGCTGGTGTTTCTCATATAAATTACCTCCTAGTTCCACCTTGGGTTTGGATGCTTGAAGTAGAGGACTAGATCCTTAGAAGATGTAAATCAACATATCACTATTGATTATAATTATGTATGCTGTCTTATACTAGCTGATGATCCAGCCTGGAATGATAGTATAATAGATGGCTTATGCATTTCAAGAAAGGAGGCACTTTTTTTTTCCTCACCGAAAATATCCAGCCTTGTTGCTTACACCTTTTCCTTCAGCAGCAACATCTCACAGCAGTAATGAGACTCTCCTAAAGTTTATCCTTTAACAGAAGAAGCATTCCTGTGGTACAAGAGAGTTTCTACCTGAATTAGCCTTTGCTAGTTCAAGATGCAGTTGTATGCTACCAAACCCGTATTCACACAGTTGTGGATCTGATTTAGTAAAAGCCTTTCCACTAAGCAGTGTCCCTTCTCTTCAAGCCTGGATGAAGACACAATGACTTGATGAAGAATTACTTAATACTTCTTCCTTAACGTTAAAGAACCACTGTGGATTTGGACATGATTGAATAAAAGGTTGGTTCTGAATCCCTGCTCTGACATAAGACAAGTGTGCCAGTATACTTTGTGTGATTTATGTGCTAATTAGATGCTTCTTCTCGTTAGCCAGTCTGAGACTGGAACTGCCTTCTCTAGAAAAGAGTCAAAAGCTTCTTCAATTTCTGTGCAAAATACAGCTGTTTCAGTTGCTGAATCTGATGTGTACACATAGAACTGACACTCAAAAGCCTACAAGCTCCAGGAAAGTTAAAAACAATTGACTAACAAAATAATGTGTGTGATCCCCATCTGAGAAGACAAAAAAGGGAAAAATACAACAAAAAAAAATCTTCAGTATGGCCTTCACATGCTAGAGGAAGGACATTTGATACAGCAACATAGGTGACACTGAAATTCATCAGTTAAAGTAGAACATTATTTTTAGGGTTAGCGATTGCAATTACAACCAACTGACAGTCCTGATTAAAAAATAATAATTATATATATATACACGAATGTGAATAAAACTTTTTTCTTCAAATACAGTTCATAGAAATAATGCATAAAAGGAAAGAGAATGCTGTTTTCCTCCCATGCAAGTAAAGAGTTGTCAATGCTTTAAGCCAGATCCTTAAGTTGTTTATACACACTGGCTTACAGTGATGACTGAAAAGTGATCAAAAGTCATGAGGGAGTACTTAGATTGGCATCTCTCTATAATCAAGTGAAAGCTGTGTTCCTGTTCTCTCCGGCCAATGCATGCCATGAAATATGTCTCTCATATACTGGGATCAAATTTTAAACATAATTGTTATAGACTATAGACTGAATAAATGGCTAGATTCTGCAGTCTAGTCTGATTATGTGCAAATTCAATGTGACACAGTCTTAATTTGACACATACAATTAAAGGTCATAGCAGCATTTCCTAGTTTCAGAGACTGATTTTTTTCACCCTATCTCAGCTAGTTAGATACATTTTAAGGAAAATTTTATTTGGGAGAACAATCACATAATTTTCAAAACTGCTTTTCATATTCATAATTAGTGAGCAATGCTCACTAAAAAGAGTATATAGACAGTGACTTCAGGGAGGCTGTTTTCATAAATAAGATTGCACACTGTAAATATGAATTCTAGAATTAGGCCTGACTGATTTTTTTTTTTTTGTAACTGCACAGTCCTGCCCATAATGTTACTCAGCATTTGTTTTGACCCAGGTTTATTAAATTTATCATGCATAGCTACATCACAGCAATTATTCTTGGGGCTGAAGACAGGAGGTGGTGAATGCTGAACTGTGCACCACAGCTGAATTTTGAAGATAGGAACTGTGGTTTAGGTAGATGTTCATTTCACAGAAAAGCTTTGTCATTCAACAAGTTAGTGTATACGTGAGGAGTGCATGGATAGCTGGATGGATATGGGAGGTGCCTTCTGAGTGCTGGATGAATATATAGTTGTGTGCTGTGAGTGTGCAATGAATGCAGTGATGCTACGTGGAAGAAAGTCACAGGGTACTTCGAGCTGTGAAAACTCCCATTCCTCACACACGGTAGAGAGAACTCAAAATCATGAAACCTGGGCTCCTGCTTCTGTATTGCAGACAACAATGGTTACGCAGACCGTGCTTCCTGAGCAAGAAGAACCTTTCATAAAAAAATTATTCAAGTGCCTACTGCCTACTTTTGCAAGCCTTAGACACAGCTGAACATACCTAACTCATGCAGTAGAAGGACCTGAACAGATCCACTGTTGCCAGTTCCCTAGCAAAATTTTTACCCTTATGTTACAGACTGACACAGCATTCCACTTTCTTCCTATGGTATGAGGCATAAGGAAAAAGTAAGCTAAGAACTCCAGTGGAAGACAAATGTCTAAAGTAACAGTGAATGAAAGCAACTTTCTGAAAACAAAAAAAGCCCCATATATAAGCTCATGAGAGTGGAAGAGAAAATAAATGTTATCTAGAGTTTACGAATCAAGAAAAGCACAAGAAAAAAACAGGCCAGCAGGTTTTCTGCTGCTTATCTGAGACCTGAGTAGTCAGACCATCCTGATCTTGAGCAATAAGGTTTCTCCGATGCTCTCTCTGAAGGTATTTATTGAATTTCTGAGTGTGAATTACTTAATATTTTAGCTATACAGCAGAACTTGGAAGCAGGAATGGATGGGTTAAGATACTGTATCATACTGTTCTGATATTCAACCTTAGTAAAATGTTTCCAAAATAAAAAGGCAAGTATTTCTCCCTGCTGCTAAGGAACAAAGTTACTACAAAGATGGTTATGTCTACTGAGTTTCTTTTACTACTGTGCTTCTCTTTGGGGTTCTTTAACACCCTACCAACTTGGGGAGCAAAAGCTTTAAAGAAAAATGGGAAAAAAACCCAACCAAACCAAACAAAAAAAAAAACAACCACAGAAGTTGCCTCTGAGTTTACTCACAAGGTCACATCTATGTTTAAGCACTTTGCTGAACAAACTTCTGCTATTAGGGCTCTGGCAAGGACTGTCTCATGTTTTATGTATGAACTCTGAAATCTCTGGTTGATGTTATAATATAAACACTAGTAATTATTTTTAATGTTATGGCTGAAGGTAACAGTCAGCTTCTGCTGATGTAAAAGATGTAGACTATGAGGTTGCCCTTGTCCTGAAAATTTTACAGTCTAGTTATTAGTTGAAAGTGGTCTGAGGATCAACAATCACACATCTACATACACATATATTTTTCTCCTCAGTTCCCCAGAGAGCTACACAAAACCAAATCCGTACTTCATTTAAGGCCACATTCAAAGAAAATGAGATGTAGTAAATAAAGCTGAGTCCGAGGGGAGAACAACATATGAGTACGATTTCCCAAGTTGCATGGAAAGGAGAGGATTAGGAAGAAATATACTTGAAAAGCTATTATTTTATTAGGCAGAACCTGTTCACAGAAATTGGAAAATAATCAATGGAATTCAAATAAGTACTTACTTATAATTTACAACTTTAGCAAAGAGAGACTTCGAAAAATAACATCAAAGTCCCAAAAGAGTCATGTACATGGATGCTAGGAAATTTGATATCTTCCAGAACAATGATCTTTGTGTGCTTTATCCAATATGATCAAGTCTGTGAAGTGACAGAAAAATGTTAGTTAATAAAATTAGGGTTTAGAATAAACATGCAGGAGTTTTTAATGATGGTATGATATTAAAAAAAATCATACAAAAAAATCAAGAAATTCAAGCACTATAACAACAACAGAGAATGTATCTCATGTAAAAGGTCAGAACGACATTCTGCCGTTTTTAGGGTTTGCCAAAGCTGCAGTTAAAAGTTGCAATCTACATTACAGACTGTAATGCAACCTTAAATATAGAGGGTCTATATTTAGAGCAGCATTGTTAGTGCTTTGTTAAAGTGTTGTCAGAGCAGACTGTTTTCAGATGCATGAGGCAGACCCAGTTTGTGCAAGGATTCTCAATCAAAGCAAACCCACCTTGGAACTTCCATTTCAGGTGCAAATCTTCCATGGCTCCATGGCTCCTGCACCTCTGTTTCTCTCCAGTAGTCCATCATTCTCAGAGCATAGCCTGTCCCACTTGTCATCTGTTCTACAGACCATATAAAAATAAAATACATAATACAATGAGATACAGGATTTTTCTGCATAAGTTGATGGGTTCTTTCTTTTATAGCAACAACAAAAACAGCTAAATGAGAAGCAGTAAGGTCGTTTCTCTGATTATAAGAGAGATCTATGCCACCACTGTCTATGAGAAGATAAAAGTCCTACATATATAATGAATATAAACAACCTGATACATTGGATTGCAGATACAAATTATCACAAGAAAATTTCACATCCTCCAGAAAACTGTTACCAAAACTCGATCCTGTTGCTTTGACTTGACACTGTGCCATTGTAAAATTTTGCTGCCTGCCTCAGGGTTTGGGAGCAGACCCTCAGCGTTTTGGGTACATACCTGAAAACAACAAAGATGATCTAAAAGTTCCTGCTGTGCGGCTTGGTAACCAATAAATGATGCAAGAGGTGAAGAAGATATGAGTTCCTTCATTTATGGAACTCTGCGGGTACTTGTCTGTGGTTCACCAGGAAAATCCTTTCCTTTTTAAAGTGTACTTTCACAGGAATTGCTGCCGTACCCATCCTGCATTAATATGCAGGATCTGCACTCATAATCCATTGCTAAGCAACACTTAACAAAATTGATCTTGCATTAAGCAAGCTCTGGAGCTTGAATAATACATTATTTCCTCTTTCTACTTATAATCAGTGAAAACCTTTAGTTGCCTTTTGAATGTCACAATATTAAAACTTTTTATTTTAAATACAGATTTTAATTACTAAGAAAGTCCATTTGGATTTAGGATCAGATGTAAATTCACCCTCAGTACTGTTTAGTGCGAAGAGTAAATAAATTACAAAAATTGTTCGACCCTTGAAGAATGTGGAAAACCTTAAAAACCAAAAGGAATGTAATACAAAGCAGCCATATCCCATTTTGCTTTCAGATACATTGAGGGCAATACTTTGTCAGCAACTGTGCATATATCTTAAGCATCTCTGTCACTGTTTATTTATATTCTGTATTAAGATCACACAACTGTGTGCATTTATATGCTGTATACAGGAGTTTCTGATTCCCATACACGAATTTTATGTACATAGGAAATAACCTTGCCTCTCTGGAGTTTTCCGAATGGCTGCTGAGGATGGAATTCCATGCCTTGAAGGTGCTAGAAATTACCTGTTTTGTCTTCTAGTCCATTTCTCTGCCACTGCAGGATAGCTCCCCTGAGTATATTCACCAATGCCTTAATCATCCTGTTCTTAAGAGTCTCAAGCAATTTCTCCTTTGGGAGTTCACTGCACAGTCTATTAGATCTTAGTGCTAGACAATACTTATTTATATTCATCCTGTATTTATTAAGCCAAAGTCCTTCCTGTCTCTATCCTTCCCCAGCCCCTGCTACACCAGTGCAACAGAGAATGGAGGAAGTGGTTTTCCTGTGATTACTGAAGGCCTCGGTGGTGGGATAATTATGTATGCTACCACCATCAAGCCTTTCTTCACTTCCACAGACTTATTAGATGTCTTAAAACTCTAAAAATTAGGCCCTAGAGAATATGTATTGATCGATTCATTTTAATTATCTCACACTTCATTCTGTAAAACAGTTTTCTAAACTAAATCTGAAATATAATTTTAATTCAAAATTCCTAACAGGATCCAGACAAGGTGTTAATTTGTTGACATCTCCTATGAATTATTTTTGCTTATGCTCTGTTAGTGTCCATCAAAGAATCTAGTATCCACGTTGTAACACTTATGGCTGATGTAAGAAACTTTAATCAAAAGCTCTTCCAAGAATCTATACTTTGCATTTAGGCAATGTATGAGTTGTTTAAATGAATAGAAAATATAAGCTGTGCATCATTTTCCCAAGGGACTTTTTCAGTAAAATTAACCAAAACACTCCATGTAAAACTTTATGTTGTGAATTCTCTGTATTTCATTATCCTGATCCCTCCCTGCTTAGTATTCTATACAAATTTCAGTACTGGGCTGTGCACTCCTTTTTGCTACGTAGTTGATGAAAATGTTAAATAAGATGATCCTAACATTCATACTTGCTTACTTACTACTTGTTTCCCACCAGCCAGTATCTCACATGCTTGCTAGTACATGTACTGGTCTTTCTTCGACCATTCATTTCCATCCTGCAAGTGTTGTAACTCTACTACAGACATAACCTGTTTATGTGTTCCACCAAAAACAGAGCAGGAAGAATACCCAGTCACAGGCTACAGTCTACCCTAAGTGCTGCTCTGCAAAGATGTTTCCTTCCCACCTGGCACTACTTCTATATTCATCCCCACTGACAAATACTGTGTATTTTTGCTTGTCTGGGATTCATTAAGAATAACCTTTCCAGACAGGCCAACCTTTCCAAGACCTATCTTTCGCCTTGGACTAGTTGCCCTTCTAGACATCTTGTGTTAAAATAAAATTCTCGGTGTTTTTGAATAATCGTGCAAATAACTGAATGAAATCTTCTATGAGGAAGTATAAGTAAAATCAGACACGTTCAGGCCAATGAATACGAAACTGCCGAAACAATCTTACTGTTTAATTGAGCATAAATTTCCAAAATATTTTTTTTATCATGTTGCCACCAATTTATCTGATATTATTATATGGCTTCTGTGAGAAAAATGTAATATGTAATCTTTATTTAATAAAAAAGCATACAGAAATGAAAACCATGAGCATAAACTTCAAATGTTCAGTGGGGAGACATTTAAGCCCATGATAAGACTAAACTTGATTTTTGAAAGGTAACCAAGACCCAAGTTCTTTATCTCACCAGAAATTTTGATTATTCCATATATTTTATCCCATTTTATTCCTTCTCTTTGTTTATAAAGGCTGAAAGTTATGATTATTCTGTGACAACACATGGTCCAATGCTGTGATGGCAGTGTATCTCTGTTGCAAACATCCCACCATTTGAGAAGGTGACTTGTATTCTTCAAAGAGGGAGTGAGTTGTATTTTTTCCATCCAGTTGAGAAAAATCTATTACTCGGTGCTTTTCCATATGACCTTAAATAACATTTTGCTCTTGCTGAATTGTACTTTATATGCTTTCCTGTCACTGTGTATTTATTAGGCATAAACCAGGATGTAAACATCTGGTCTTAATTATACACTCTTTGTATTTTGCAGGGAACAACGGCTTGCATTCATCCCTAATACAGGAAAACAGAATTATCACAGTAAATCAGAGTCAGGGGTTTGCGCCCATATGTCCTTCTTTCTGGGATTTAGAGACAGAGAAGCCTTGAGTGAGAGCTGTGGGATAAATTTGAGACCCAGCTATAGAGCCGGTTTTACACCTTCTTCTTGTGACTTTTCAGCTCCATGCCTCTGATGAGTGCAGCTTTAATTTTTGAACATCCAGGCAACAGGTTTTCAGTTTTCAGCTGAACAAAATGTCAGCAAGTGATGACCTATGTTTTGCTAAAACTGTTTTTTAATTTCAGTATGAAGTCTGGAAACAACTCCAGTCTGTCTGAGCTGGTTCTTTGTTCTTTTGACACTTTTTCCTAGCAACCGTTTGGACTATGAATGATGAGAAATATTGGTCAGGAGTCTGAAGCCACATTTCAAAATAATGGCTTGAAATCACACATACTAAGCAGCCTATTGAGATTGTCAGTATTTACATATCTAGAAAAATAAATTAAGACACAATATTGTCTATTTAATTGTAGTATCTTGCAAGAAAGCTGCTGAGGGTGACAGAATAATGTAACTATTATTTAGTTGTTTCTAGTCACTGTTGTTAAATCCTTCTATTGGAGAGGACAGCAGAGGACAGGCAATTCTTTTTATGTGGCATCAGTGTGATGGTGATTGTCTCCTAATGTCCTCTTTCACTCAGCGTGGTCTCTATTGCTGGCCTAGGTGACAATATTTAATAGCTCATGCTTCATTTGAGACCAGACTTCAGACCTTTTCTTATACTTTTCAATGTCTAAAGTCACCTTTGTGTATATCTTCACACATTTTTCTATGAAGCCTTGGGGGATCACTATCTTTACCCCTTTAGCAATTTAATGATCTCATTAAAAAAAAGTATATGGGCCAGGAACATGCAGACCTGACTTGTGCTAATAGTATTAATTTCTTTCTTCAGAGGGATCTCAGCTGTAGCTTTGGAACTTGCAGGTTTTACTTCATCTGAGGTCAGACGGTCTGTTTTTTTGAATTGGATTTAGAAAAACATGTATATAATCAAGCTCTGCACTTTGCTTGGTTGCACTTCTGTCAAATGCTCCAGAGTGTGTGCATGCAACCAAGAATCCTGTGCTTGTAAATGAGGAAAAATAATCTTCTCAACAGGTTATTTGCCAGAACCTCTGGCAATGGCAATAAGTTGTCTATACTCAGTTTTAGCTGACTTTAGGATGTCAAAGTACTTAAGAAAAACATTAAACCTTTGACTGAGGTGAAAAATTCCTTTTCTATCTGAGCATATTACTATTAGGGTTTTGCAGACATAATGGTCTTGAGAGTAAGAGAACTGACTAGTCTCTTTGAAAAAATATCTATGACCAACTTTGCTTACTCTTCCATCGTGTCCCAGACCTCAAAATTGGTTACAGTTTGACATGACTGGCAAGTCAGGATAGAATTGCAAGATCAAAATTGGGTCCAGACAGAGTAGCACTGTTCCTATTTTGTCAGTCCCACAGATGCTGGTGTGGGGAGCCTGTATTACATGAGACAGACCATTTGGTTTTCAGCTAAGCTAACTTGTACTTACATGTGTAATATAGCTCTCTTACCTGAAACCAGAACCGTCCAGATCAAACTATGATACCTTGAAAGTCAAATTCCATCTCCATCATAACTTTCAGAAGTTATATTAAACACAAATAACCTTTTCCAGTTATTTAATTCAAGAAATCCTCATACCTTCTTTTGTGTGTTGGAGGAATCTATTTATGGTGTCAATGGATGATCTTCCTGGCTCTATTAGTTTCTCTCATTGTCTCATTTATTATTTATACTACATTGAATCTACTTAATTTTATTTGTAGGGTCTGTTAGTTCAGTAGCTCTCATTACTTCCAAAGCTGCCTGGAGATTTTATATTGATACTGTGGTTTTGCCCTTGATGAAAATATTAATTTTTTGTGTCATCAAAAAAAAAAAAAGTTACTTTTTCTACCAAAAACACCTCAGAAAGGATAGAAAAAGACAAATCTTTCCTGGAAGGGATGTTGAATCTCCAAGAATGAGGAATCAAAAGCATAGGGGCAGGAAGACTTCAAGAAGCCATCTAATCAATCTGCAAAGACTCTCAGAAGTCATCTTGTCTGCTTATATTTTGTTTCCCTCCCTACAGACCCTTTTCAGAGCCTGATGATGCACAAAGAAGAAAGGTGTATTGTTTCAAGGACTTCTGTCCCTTGGTGAAAAACTCTTCCAGTTTATGCAGTTAGTTCCTTTGAGTCTAATAATGAGGAAAAAGTTCTACTTTTTCCCAACGGAAGGGAATACTTCCCTTGGGATAAAGAAATGAGCACTGCATCTTGTTGCTTTTCATCTTGTCCTTTTTTTTTAAATTTTTGCCTTAAAGTGGGAGGAACTTTCCTAGATTTCTTCTGTGTCCTGAAATACCTCCTCTGTCCCCTGGATAGACTCACATATCCTCCTTACTTATTTTGGATTCCTTGTTTTTCCAGTGACTTGACATCATCAAGAGCAGGAATCAAATAATAGGCTTATTTTCCCTTGAAGCAAATGTAATCTGTAGCTTCTCTCAAATTCACGTCCCTGTAGATTTGATTAACCCTCCTAAGAGAATGTGTGAGCTCCCCACTAAAATGCCCTGAGCCACAGTCACTTAGCTTAGTTTGTTTGGTTTTGTTTTCTTTTTCTTTTGTTTCTCCTATGAATACTATTTTTGGCATTCCATTGGCTTGTGCACCAAAATCCAACCTAAAATTAACACATCTTCGTTCCTCTTGGGCATAGTCCATCATCCACTTCAGTGTCATGTGCTGCTCCTATGAGGAATTTTTCTGAGCTGCTAATGATACTGTCATGGTTTTTGATGCAGCACATACTCTTCTAGGGCATGTGAAATTATGTACGCCTTTGCCATTATTGCATTTCTTTCCAGGCATCGGCAAAATTTTGGCTCAAATATATGGCACAGTGTACCACCCCATGTACTACTTTTTGTGTGGACTTTGACATTTAGTTCTGTATATATTCCTGGCCCCAGGCGTACTTTCTTGAAATATTAGCAGATTCTTTCTACTCCCTATGGAATCAAAGTACTGCCCACCTTCCATTCACTGTAGCCTGAATTCTACTTGGCAGATTTTGATTGCTTTGTCTAGGGTGAATTCTGGGTCTTCTGCAGTTTCTCTGCCAGAGCTTTGTTCCCACTTGTGAGCTGATCTCCTCCTCCCTTGTTGGATTCATTTCCTCCCACACACCTTGGAATTTCAAGACCTTGAGCTGCATTAGAACGTGGGCAAAGTCTTCTATTCTTTTTGTACTCTGCATTTAAAAACTTAACACTTGTCTTTCATTTCTATGCAGAGTGAAGTACTACTTAGATTCCTTTAATACAGTTTCAAATTTGGCCAGAGTTAACTGAAAACACATCAAGCACTTCAGAATCGCTTACTGTGACAAACAAAGCTACTGTCTGTCTGCCTGCCTTTCTGCCAGTCTCCATGCTTGCTGACACAAGGTGAAGTTTTGCATCCTCCACATTTCTAGAGACTGTCACTGTCAGTGAGGCATTTTTCTCCTTTAGAATTCCTGCTCCTAAGAATATTATATGTGTTTGGAGGTTATTTTTCTTTGTGTTTATAATTCTGTTATCATAAACAACTTGGTAATTGCTTAAAGCAGAGGAAGGTGTTCAGAATTCTTTTTAAATTTCTGTCCATTTTCTGACCACCACATGGTCCTTTGCCGAATACTGTCCCTGGTGCAAGGACCTGCTTAAAGTACACATAACTGAACTGATCGTGTATAGCAGCAGGACTGTTTAGCTGGATCAAGGCCTGCCTCTGCCACGCTCGAGCAATGACTGTGCTGGGGTAGATATAGCGATGCAGGCTTGTAGCAGACCTGAGCCAACGGCCAAATTTTTGCCAGTCACCTTCAGTATCCCAAGGCCCGAAGCTGACTCTGAGAATCAGGTGTTCAGAACCCCTGTGCCACACCTAGGACGTATGTTCCACATTCCTCAAATTTCTTACAGCTACCCTGGGTGCTAGCAGACACTGATGCTGACCCTATCTTACACCTTTTGCCTCTCTTTCAGCTATTGCCACACCTAATGCCTCTCTTCCCTCCCTACTCAAATTCTTCATCTTAAGCACACTGATTTCAAGGGATTTGGTGTTTGTGTAAAATAGCATTTGGTTTTCTGTAAGGGTTCAAGTTATTGGCAAAGAGAATCATCGGCTTCCCTAGAGAGCTTAAGCTTCATGCTTAAAAAGTAGCAGCAGGGAGAAAGAAAATTGTTTCTTTACATTATCTGGGAGTATTGCATTCTAGCACATTCTTAACATTATCCCCCACAGGAAAACACTGAAGCCGCAAAGACTGAGAAGGGTTTATGAGTATGCAAACCATTATGGCTCCTCTGTGGCTCATCTTTATTGTCCTCATCGGTAGACATCAATACTTTTGTTTTATTTTCTTTAATGAAAAGGGGGTTTAGTGAGAGCCAGAAGATTGTTTGGTACAATAAATCTCCAGTTCTTGTTGTTTTCACACTACTCAGCAAATTCAAATCTGATTTTAACCATATGTAACTGGGCTGATGCCAAGCCTGGCCTCTGAAGCTGCAAGACGTTTTGGGACTCTTTGTCCATCAGGCAGCACTGCTTCCAGACTGGCTCCATAATCTCCAGGAAAGCTCCTGCTTTTGTAAGGATCTTAGCATGTGTTTATATAAGGAAGAGAAAAGGGGGGTGGGAAGAGTGAAGTAAATGAAAGGAAAAAGGGAAGAATGGAAGAAATTATCATTAAGAACCATAAAGACCTCAAAATGAGAAGACTGCAGAAGATCATGTTAGAGAGAAAAGAGAAAAAAATGTAGCAAAAATGGGGAAAATTGAGGAAGTTTAAAAAGAAGAAAAGGATAACATGGGGAAAGAATAAGCACACTTGAGACTTCTTTAACATTTATATGAATGCAAATTTAATTTTTGTAGTTCAGCCATTAATGATGCTCCATCTTCCATGGAAATCTAATTTCTAAAATCTGGCTATTAATGTAAATGGTGTTACTGATTATTGTTTGGTGCTCTGGTGTCTCACAGATGTTCAAAACAGGATCTTACTGTGGTAGAGATTGAATAAACCCATTTGATATTCCACATGTTAATCTCCAAATCTCTGTTTCTGTTCATATACTATAGAGAGGGCTTAAGGCAACTCTCTAAGAATGCTTGACAGTGGCAAATCTTGAGATGGTATTTTCCATGCTGAACAGAGCTACAAAACTTCGTACCAGTGTTTCATCCCAGCTAAGTATGAAGTCTGAGGACAAATTTAATTCTAATGACCTTTTCCATCTGAAAATGAAGGCTGCATTGGCAGAGTTAACTCTGGCATTAAATGGTGAGCGCTCTTCACTACAATATTTATGTTAACCGATTTTTGTGATGCAATTCTAGTAAAAGTTCCAGTAGTAATAAAAGCCACCATAAAATAAGGTTGCCATTTTACAAGACACTTTGTGAAATACCATAAAATTACTTTTGTCATGATCACTATACCCACTAGAAAGATAAGAAAGTTAAACCATTTGTCAAATATGCAGGCATTATCTTCCCATTAAACACTTAGTCTTTAAATTGATGAATGTTCTAATATGACCCGAATAGACTGATTCATGTGGGTAAAGTTATTTTTTTTATGTTAATCTGCAGGCCCTTAGGACAGTAATCACAAGGCCTAGCTTTTACCTAGTGTGCCTCTGGTTTTGTAGGCTGTTTCTGGAGTCAGTAACATACTTCAGAAAACAATCTACAGTGGCTAGGATAGACTTCTGCTCTGAGGCATCATTCAGGACTTGTTTCTTTTTCCTGATGACAGAGGAAATTGAGGATTAGCCTCAGAAGGCAAAAGTTAAGCGTCGTGAATACCTCAAATGTAACCTTGTATTTGATTATGCTTTTTATTTGAACACAAGTCTTATCAATTTTAAATGTATTTTACTCTTTTCTCTTCTAGACACGTGTGGGCAAGATAGCTTTGCAAGGTGGGAAAACCTCGGTCCTGAAATCCACCTCCAACTTCTGTAGGTGATAAGTCACTTTACTTATTCGTTGTTTTTTACTGTTCTTTTGCTTGAGTTGTTTTGGTTCCTATACCTCTCTACCATAAACTGTGTTCAGATTTTACTTTGCCCAGGACTTGATAGTATTTCAATTCGTTTTAATCTGGTATATTACAACTAATACATGCTAGCAAATAGATTGCAGAACATGTTGTAGGATCTATCCAGGTCAATGGATGTTTTCTCTTACACTGAAATCAATGACATAGGGGCTAAGTCCTTCAGAAGGATGAGAACACAGGCGATTGCACCAACTGCAACATCTCAAAAATAGCTGGTGCCACTTTGCCTGCTAGAAATCCATAATTTTCCTGCCGTGTGACATACTTGCGGCATTTCTGGTTGCAAGCATTTATCAAATTCTTGCAAAATTCCAGACACTGTTGCAATAAAATATGGCTGTCTTATATAGAGAAGAGGCGAGGAGCAGAGATGAATAAAGAGGTCAAATCAGAACTTGTATTTGTAGTATTTTTAAAGAAGAGGAATTACAGTCTGTTGTAAAATGGACAATGTCTCAGGAACTTTGTATAAGCCAACAATCACTTATTGCAGAAGTTAAACTAGTTTTGTTTTTTTTTCTGCACAATTGCCCAGCAAAGCTAACATAGCTGAATCTGCAGTTCTGAGAATCACAGGAGGAAATAAAACCCCTGTCTATTAAAAGAATACAACAGTATACGGAAGACACAAAAGGGATGTTAAATAAAGGTCTGTCCCACTGCATGTACCTTTTTAGTGACATATTTTTAAATCCAGCTAAATTACAAGAATCAAATTTTCCTAATCCAGCAGTGAAGGACTCTGGTACACAGTAAAGTACAGAAATGCAGGTTAAACATTTGTTACTGTAAAGATTTTCTTTCCTGAGTGAATGTTTAAAAAAATGAAGTTAGTGGAATTTTGCCGCACGAGAGGGGGGGAAAAAACCATCAATAAAAGTCCACAGAAGATTTTCAAGGCTCTACTACAAAGGCTGCAGCCGCTGCCTCAAGAACTATGGAAGCAATCAAGAAGGTGAAAAAGTGAGTCTTGCTGCCATGTAAGTTCATTTAAGGGAAATAAAATCTTTTACATGACAACGTTTATGTGCTATTTCTACCCACTTTACCCTACTGGGTACACGGCTGCTGGCTACTGGCTATGATGTGGGGCAAGTTCAGCACAGCTTTAGAAAAAAACAGGAGCGGCTGACATGGTTTCCAGGCATTGTTGTTTTGGTCTATTGGGAAGTTAACATGCTTCAGTTATGCTGCCTGAAAGACTGGTTCTGAAGGCTCTCTCTATTAACTCAAAGTCCCAAAGTGCCCTATTAAGACAACTATAACATTCCTCTGCATGGGGAATTTAGCTGGAGATGAGATCTGGCCCTTGATCCTTGCGTGTGAGAAATGCTTTCTGCACCAGAAGGTTCTGCTTCCAGAGTGAACCTGGACAGGCTACAGCATAGAGAAGCTGGCAGGGCATGGTTGTAATTACAACTTCTGATCAAATGATTTATACAGTTGAAGAGAATTATCAAATAATATCCCAAATCAATACTGTGGCACTTCTTACAGCTTCAAGCACAATAAAAATGTTTTTTAACTCTTCAGTAGATCTTCTAACTTGGAACAAAAGAGATTTTTACATCCACAATATTGAAGAGTTGAATTATCCACTATAGAGAGATCTCTAATATTATATTCTTGGATCAGGATTAGAGGCAATTATAGCACTGTCCAGAGATAAAAACCAGCTGACAAGGGTGTTTCAATTCTAGTCATGGATGATAAACAGTGCGGAGGTGAAATGCTGCAGCTGCTGAATGATAGAGATTGCTATCAGAATTAAACAGGAAGCCTGTGTTTTGCTGGATCAAGAAAGATTAGCCATGTTTTGAATATGGGATTATGAAGTAATTAAATGAAGACACATTTCTGACACAAATGCTACAAGTAAGAATGTAATTACTCACTTTATATACAATGTTTCTGTAATTTATCATTCAGGTCTTTGACTTGCAAGCATATCAGCCTGCTTCATACTAAGTGAAGTCAACCGTACTGAAGTCGCTGAAGGATTGAGCCTGGTGTGCTGTGCTAACAAGTGTGTTTTACAGGGATGAACTAGTTGCTGCTATAAATATATAATGGGTAGAATGCCTACAAGTTTGGGTGGAAACACTGTTCTCCTGCTCTTTACCAGCCTGGCCTGGCAATTAGTGACTTGAAGAAACAGTCAAGGGAGGATTAAATTGATCTGACCTCCAGTGGGAAAGTTGTAACTATGCACTGGTAAACACTGGTGTAGTTCTGTGTGCATAAAAATCCTCAAATATGTAGCAGGTAATGTCTTTTTTGTATGGCGGTGCTGAAATACAGCAATGTCTGGGGTGAAACACGAGTCAAATGGAACTGTATATAGCTGAATGACAATAGATTTCTGTGAGCTCACTGGGGGAATCTCTTAACCATAAGATTTAAGATGGTGCAAGATCTTTAATGTCTGTGCAGAGAAGACAAATTCTCTGTTGTTAAAAGCCTTACAGAAAAGGCCCATACAGAATAAACTGCACAACACTCTGTTAATCTGAGTAAGAAAGGAGAAAGCTTGTGTTCACCCTGCCAGGTGAAAGTTATATAAACTTTATCTGTCACTGAAACTAACAGCTTTATAGGAATGTCTGTGCAAAACAGAGAGATATTTGAGAGGAATACTTAGCCTGGACTGCCATCAGAAGAATGGTATAGTCCAGTATAGGAGTGCAGGTGGAGCAAGGTGTTTGGGTATGGATTTACATCCAGATCTGCGGGGCTTTAGTTTGGATTTCTTCTATTTGTTGCTTTTATTGGGTTATACTTTGCCATCCTGCAGGTGTATAGCTTTCATTACATGCTATACGCACCAAGGTGTGTGAATGCAATATGGGGTACTTTTGTGCGTATGTGCTTGTTCTCTCCTGTTAAAATTAATGAAATTAATAAAACCTCATTGGTTTTTTTCAGTCAAAAAGAGGCTTTTATTGTTGTTATGTGGTATTTAGGAACTGTATTTAAAATTAAATCTAGGAATAGAACTGTATACTGAGTTCAGTGCTCAGATATAGCAGTAAAAAACAAATAAATGTGACCCTTTCTGTGTTACTAAAGAAATGCCTAGTGTGTCTGTCTGCAAAAAGTGGAATTAACCCTCTTGATAGTTTGCTTAGAGAGAAAAGGCACTATTTACAAGACAGCTTAATGAACCATATTTGAAAAATGTCATATGGAACACTACTCACTGCTGTATTTAAAATGATCAGCAAAAGTATATGTCCTCATTTCTGGGCATCATATTAATCAGCAGGGTATAAGTTCTCTCTTCCATCCAGGTACAGAGAATGAGACTCTCAATGAGAGCCTCCCCTCCATATTTTAAAAATTGATTTTGGATGTGAAATTCCTCGCTTTCCTGTCCCTTGAAATGCTCAGAAGCAAGAGGAGGAGGAGGAGTGCCTTCCTCAAGGTCTTTGGGGATGTATACAGCAACAATCACCCAAACCCTGATGTAGGAAATCACCCAGCCCTCTTTCCCACCTCCTCAGTTGACAATGGAGAGCTTTCTCCTTTCTTGCTGGAGAGGGTCTCCTGTTTTCACCCAGTTCCTAGACCACTATGCAGCTCCCCTCATCCGTCTCCTTCCGATTTTTAAAAATGGAAGACAGCTTTTCCCTCCACCCTTCTGATGGCCTGGGCAGTCCCTATTAGGTTTTCTGGTACGGGAGCACAAACCTCTTCTCAGTGCGGGGTGTGTTTACCAAGGGAGGGGAGCTCCTTGTCAAAAGAAATAAAGAAACCTGGGATGACTTCTGCACCTTCAAAATGTCATTACTTTTGTAGATCGTAAAACCATTGACTCAAGACAGTCATATCCTACCCAGGGGTTATAAAAGCTGGCATTTGTTGGGTTTTCTTTTATGTTTTTAAGGCCAGTTTTATGGCTCTGTAACTCTCCGGAGTGCAGCAGCAGCAAAGACTTGATTGTCGACCTCTGTGAAGAGGCTACCCCCGCCTTTCCTCACAAACACGCTCCCCAGCTGCCCATCCTGCCCCGCCTTGGCCTCAACAGCCCCTTTCAGCACGTCTCTGAGAGACCGTTGCGGCGACCGTTACGGCGACCGTTGGGCGCGCGAGCGGCCCCTCGCCTCGCCCTTTCCCTCAGGCGGGCGCTGCCCGCGAAGCCGCGCTCCGCCCCCGCCGCCGCCGCTTGGCGGGTAGATGGCGCCAGACCTCGGCTCCTGGCCGGCGCACGCCCCGCCACCACACACACACACACGCACCACACAGAGCCGGAGCCGCTGACGGCGCCTACTCGGGGCTCGCCGGCTCTCCGACCCGCCGCCCGAGCAGCGGCAGCCGCACAAAGGGGAGGAGGAGGAAGAGGAGGAAGAGCATAGGGTGCTCGGAGCCCCGGCCGGCGGCACTGCGCGGAGGTAGGGGCTTCCTCTCCGCCCTGTCAGGCAAAGTTCGCGGAGCCAGCGCCGGCTGCTCCCGCGGGAGGCTTTCCTGGGGTTTCGTAACGCTGTGTTTTCCCCCTGGCTGGTGTCTCTGCCCGGCCCCAGGTGACCCGTTTTATTTTTATTCTTGTGATGCCTGTTGTTCCCCCGCCCCTCCAGGCTGGGCGGGTGGGGTGGTTCTCAGCGCACCTGGCGGCTCCGCAGCCAGAAGTTGGTGAGGGGCGTGAGGGGAGACGAGCCCCAACTTGGGTCCCCTCAAACTTCCCCGCCCGAGGAAGCCGCCCCCGCGGCCGCGCCGCCCTCCGCGCCCGCGGCCGCCGCTCCGCTCCTCTCCGCTCCTCTCCTCTCCTTGCAGATGTCGGGGGTGCTGGTAATCGCTGCCTGGTGCTTCCTGCAAGTGGAGAGCCGGCATCCTGAAATCATCACGAGTAATAGCAATCATGGCAATTTCCTGGACAACGACAAATGGCTGAGCACCGTTTCGCAGTATGATAAAGACAAGTACTGGAACAAATTCAGGGATGTAAGTACTTCTTCGTTTACCGCATACTTCTTGTTCGTTCCGTTTGACCGCGGCATCCTTTCGATGGGTGTCTGCTGGCTTTTAGAAGCTGTGGGTAGAAGAGAGAGAGAGATGCAGCTTGGGCAACCGGTTGCTGCTTGTATGACGGATGTTCAGAGCTGTTTGGAAGCTGGACAGAGTCCTGGCATTCTTGATTACCCCATCGATCGGGGCAGCTGGGGCTCGGTGGCAGTCTCACTGAAAGCATATGGTCTTCAATTTTCCTTTGGGGAGGAACTTTGAGCGAAGTTTCTGTGCCTGCTGCTTAAGAGGCTCGTTAACTGTAAAATGATGAAACGGTGTGTGTGTAAAAAGGGAATATTTACCAGTTCAAGCCACAAGGTGGTAAACAGTGAAGCTCTTTTTGCCTGCAGATTTGGTGGAAAACATTTTATTGTCAATTCTGCTCAGGGAGATCTTTGAGGCTGGTGTAGGGTTAGAGGAAGCAGTGCTTTGGCTCAGGTTTTTTTTCAGTCTGGAAAATAGGGGTAACTTCAGGATGTGTTATGACATGTATCTGTACAAAACAAATCATTTTTCTAAGCTTAAAATTAATTCTTGAATACTCCTAGTTTGAATACAATTGTGTGTATTAAGTCAGTGACTGGAGAAAGGGAAATGCAACATTTATGGTAAATGTAATATTTATGGAGCTCCTTTTACTTCTCTTGTCCATACGCTGAAAATGCTTTTTGGGAGCAAGCACAGAAAACCCTGCTTCAGTCTGTCCAAGACTGGATAAGGGAAACATTACTGTTAATCACGAGCACATTGAGGTTAAGTGTTCCTTATTGCATGGGATTTGTGCACTGTGGCTGCAGTGTGACTCTAGGAAAGGGAAGAGCAGAGCTGGCTAGCAGTTCTGCTAGTGCTATTCTGTAAGAATTTTTGTTTGTTTAGGAAGCTCTGGTGTTTTGTTAATAAAGTAACAAGTTAAACTTTGATGCTCTGTTTGTCTCTGTGGTCTTAACACTGTATCTTACTGTGCAAAGAGGAAGTCAAAGTATTACACTTAAATGTGACCTCTCTCTGCCTAGTTCATTCTCTCTACGTTTTTCTGTAGTTGTGGTCATCTCTGTGTCTGAGAAATCATGCTGCTCTGAATCTCAATGTAACAAAGTATGGCCTTAACAATAGTATCAACAGATATGTCAGAATGTATATTTGTGTGCAGTCACTGTGATGACATCCACCTACTGGGACTGTTGAAGTTCTCTTATAATAGGTGTCTGGAAAAGCCTACACTTGTACAGTAACTACTATTTTATTAAGGGGACTTTATTAAGTTAATATGGATTTATAGATTTTTACCAGGCTCCAAGGGAATCTTTGGTAATAAACTGTTTAGTCTCCTGGGGAATGCAGGTTAAGGATTTTACTTGTTAATTTCTACATCCAACTTGATGTGAAAATTCACAGCATTTGAAAATGGTAAATTGAATGGACTGCCAGATTAATCTGAAAACACTTTTAACTAGGGACAGATTTATAGCAAGGGACATCTTTCAATAGTCTCCTTCCAAACTGAGGCCTTGTATTAATCACAATTCTCGAGCTTAAAGTTTATATTTAATTTTATGCCATTATTCTTTTTCGAAGCCTGGACTCGTAACTTGTCTTCTCGTCCCCTTTCCCCAATCTAACAAGTGCAATTGTCAGAGAAATTATTCCTCTTCCTGTAGAAGGTGTTTGTAAAGACTACCTCTTTCATTTTTTAAGGTTTCACAACTGAAAATGTATTTTTTTTAGACTTTCTGAAAATGCTAACAAAACACACAAAGCCTCAGAACTCTTTTCTATAGGAAAAATAACTTTATGGAAAAAAAAAACCTCTTAACCAGTCCTCTGCCAAGCAAAAGCAAACAGTGTGAAGTTCACACAAAGTTTAGGTATCTTTCTTCCCAGCCATCTTAATGGTTCTATTTAATTACTTCAAAACTAGCATGTTACAAATACGTATAATTATCCATGAAACCTTCTATGGGGCAAATTAACAGAGACTGCTAATCATCTCCTACCTAGCTTTGGAAAAAAAATATATATATAAAAAGCTTGCATATGTAATTAAGTTCTTAAGAACTTGTCTTCAACCAAAGCGACTTTCTGCATTGTAATCTTTTGTGAGAGGTTCTCTGTCCACAGATGAAGACATGCATAGGTAGAATTGATGCCAATGTAGTAGGTACAGTAGAAACAGAATGCTTCTTGCATACCGAGATGTCGTTAGGAGAAATGTGGTTGTCGCTTCATGGCTGTGTTGTCGGGGATAGATTGTTAAAACATTTGTTAAAAGACTGCCTGGTGAGATGCAGCATAACAGTATGAACTGCTATGTATGGGGTAGGCTAGCATTTCATTCATAATTATTGAATCGTAGGGAAACTGTCTCCTCATCTTCCCTTCGTTCCCAAACTGTAACTCTATATACATCATTACTAGATGAGTGGGTGTGGGCTTTGCACAGGAGGCTGGAGCATAAAAGTGGTGTTTCAGTTAAAACCTTCTTGGGTCTGACACTGCGGCTACTACAGAGCAGAAGACCTAGCTCGTTCCCTGTAAATGAGCAGAAGCAAGGTTGCAGTAATTATGATAATTACCTTTAGTAGCTTTCTGAATTTTATGTTGTATAAATAAAATTGCGCAATTATTTACATAACTGTGTCCTTATGTAGAGTAGGAGAAACACTGCCATGTATGGAACTAAGATTGGATTGGTTTGGGTGTGGCCACTTTAAACTGTACATGCATGCAGCATAAACATCTGCGCACACACGTGTGTGTAAGTCTGTTATGTTGCAGTACTGTGTGGTTTTTTTACAGATGATATATAATTGAATATAAAATTTTAAATTGGGTTTCTCTCAACTTCTTCAGTTATTCTTTTCAAAATCAATTGGTTGGTCAGCCTTATTGAGCTATGTCCAATATGGCCTGATTTGAGAAGACGGATATTGATTGTTTCTTTTAGTATGACCCATATTTCTTTTGGGCAAAGACAGCATGGTAGTTGCACTTAATGGCCCAGCAGTCATTACTTTTCTTCTGTAAAAAGGCAGCACAGAAGTACACCTCATCTGAAGCCTAATCAGGATAAATTTTTAAGTCTGGCTAAATTTAATAGTGTGAAATGATGACCTGTCAACATTTTCAAAAGGCCTCAGGGGATCTGTTTAAAACAATACTTACAATACACAATCTTTTCACATGATTTGAACACAATTTGTAGAGTATTCAAGTGCTCCATTTTTAAAAATAAGCAAAGCCTGTAAATGAAGAGTAAGACCAATGGGACTGGTCTGTTGTGAAGCACGTGCTATTGAAAATCTTGTATATTGTCCAGTTGTCCAGTATCAGTAATGCTGTAATGTCTGATGTATTAATAAGCTTTTGTTAAAATCTGAATTTGATATTCCTATCTGTCTTCCACTCCTTTTTCCTTGTCTGCCATGGGTTTCCTATGTGACCAATGACAAAATCTTAGCTCTGTCTTAAGTCCCATCTTTATAGTTGGGAATAACAGTATTTCTCTTCCTCACAACTGTATGTTGAACCTGTAAAAAAGAAAGGACAGAGCTCAGGATCTGTGGTAATACAGAATTTACTCTTTACCTAATCCGTATATTGAAAGTGGCTTGGTACATACTTAAGTAACTGACTAAGTCTAATTTAGTAAGTATCAAAAAAACAAAAACTAAATCAGTGGAATGATTACTTTTTTCTTCTTCTAGTAATAAAGCTGGAGTCTGTAGGAAGGAACTGCAGCTATTTCCTTTGTACAGATTTGAGGCCTGGAAAAGCAGACATCAGGGATATGAGAGTCAAATTAGACTCTGATATTATGAAAACAAATGTTAAGGCCTCGATCTTTCGATCAAATCTATCGAAAGAGATCCCTTGGCTTAAGAGGAGCTCAAGCATAAATTTGACACCTGAATGTGAAGTGAATTCTTATGAGTCTTAGAAAGCATTTATTATATGAATAGCCATACACATTATTGTAGGAGGTCACACTGCAGCATCTCATTGTGTTCATAGAGGCTTGGCACAGAAGGTGTAGAGCAAGTGTCCACTTAGTATTAGGCCTGTCTTTTTAAGCAAAATTATATGAGCAGACTAATTCTATTACTTCTACTTGGAGTTATGTCTATTACATTATTAATGCTTATATATAAAAAGGGAATAAGTTCAACTAGCTATGGATTCAACAGCAAAAAGGAAGAAAAAAGTGAATTCAACTTAGAGGATCTAGTATAAACCATACAAGAAATTTCTATGAAGTTGAAAGCTAAGAATCTTGGCATGAACTCTGGTTTCAGTGCATGTTTATGCACGGCAGGCTGCCAGACCATGTTCTGAGCATTAACTAAGCTGTTTCTCTAAATGTTATTGCTTACAGAGTTCTAGTTCAGGCTATCATGTTAAAACCCCCACGCATTATATGCCTGGAGATGCTTTGAGACTGTGCATGACTAAGAAGCAAGGCATGAAATGTCATCATCTGTGTGTATACATTTCTAAGACTTTCTGTGGATAAATAGTTACATATAACTATCAGCAGCATGAATAGTCATATATAAGTAGATATATGTATATAGATATCTATATGTATATAGATATTAGATTTCCCAGGTTGGTCATAGACTACCATTCCCTGATATGATCCACTGAGGAGACAATTTTGTCAGTTATAGAGTACATCACCTTTCTGAGCCTGAGTTCCTCCTCACACCTGATCAGAAGTGCAGTGTTAGATGATAAAGCAAACACAAGGGTAGGAACTGGGGGACCTGTATTGTTCCAGCTTTGCCACTGATGGATTGTTGGACTTTGGGCTGGCTCTTCATACTTCTTCACTGCTTTTCCTGTTGCACTTACATTTCTCTGACTTGTTTAGCCAAAAATTAGAAGTGTGGTAGTGAAACTTGGTTGGAAAACATGACCAATACTGAGAAGGGTTGGAATACCAAGCAGGCAGAATTGGAAGACCTTGGGAACCCAAATAATAGAAATGAAATGAAATTTAAAAGTACCAAGTAGAAGGTCATGGAGTTGAGAGCTAACACGAATTTATTCTGGGTCCTGGCTGCTCAGCTTGAAATAGATGAGAGGGAAAACCTGTGTACTTTTATTGATTTGCAGAGTTATTCTAAGTAACAAAAGTAATGCTACTATGAGGAGAGCAAATATATTGTAGGAATGCATAAAATGAAAGACCTCTGGTTCTGTTGAAGAAATAAAATTGTACAATGTATAGAAGAGAATACTTAATTATTAATATTGTGAGCACTTCTGATCAATGAAATTCAAGAAAGACAAATTTTTCTGGAGTTGGTGAGCCAAAGGCTTTCCAGCATCATGGGGCAAAAGAGCCTGTTTTAAAATAATACACTATATTAGTTTACTCACACAAAGCTAATTGTGTAAAAGTAGATTTGCTTCAGAATGTTTATTGAGACAGGGACAGCAAAAGCTGCCTTGCGTGAAGCTGAGATAAAGATATAAGTAGATAATTGGTGACAGAAATAACCTTATTTCTGAATTTAGGAATAAGTTTATTATTCCACCCACAGTTACATTTTAAAAAGTTATCTTAATAAGCCCTTAAGTTTCAATAAGTAGCTTGTATGTTAACAAAAAAAAAAAAAAAGACGTAATAAACTGTAATAAATGAACCTGGATTTGGGGATTTTAGAAGCCTTGGAGTTTTATATCACGTGTCTGTCTGTTAAGTTTAAAGCCCCTGCAGGTGGTTGTCTTGTTCCCTATCCATACAGCTCCTAGTGTGGTGGAACCTGATCTGCAATACCCAAGTATCCCCTGAGCCTTTAGAATTTTTGAGCTAACAGTTAATTTATATAGACTGGGTTCTTTCTGCTGTCTGTGCCCTGGCAGATCCGTGCCTTCAATGTGATCTTACTTCCAAGGACTCGACCAATTTCAAGATACCACCTGATACACTAGATGCTAAGGGGAAGCTACTTTGGGATTGCATTTTCTTTTTCTATGTTGTGTTTAGGTCTGCAGGCAGAATGGAGTATTTTTCTGCCAACAATTTTTTACCAGAACATCACATTTTCTACTTTCTTCACCTTAAATGTAGGCACAGGTTTTTCTATGATTCAGTGATCAATACACTCAATATATATATTCCTGGAGAAACCATTCAGACCCTGCTAATTATGTAGTAGCGAAGATAGTCATAAGGAAGCTTACAGTACACTTGAAGAATACCTTCTAGTTAGGTAATGAATGTACCCGGTCAGTAAAGTGGCTGGGTTATGTGATGGGACACAGGCACCTCAGGCTTGCTTCCCAGGAGATTATCATTACAAGCCCACCTTGAGATTTAAGTGAAGATGAAGATTGTGTGTATGGATTCCAGTGGATCTGGACTGAAGTACAACAGAGTTGAGATGTGATTTACAAGTCTACCCAGGCACTCTTAGCATAGGCTGTCTCTTAGGGCAGTTCTTGGTCAACAGAGGGACAAGGCTGGAGTATAAATGTGATTGAAAAGTACAGCTGAGATGTACTTGCCAAAGCTGCATGAAGTTTAAAAGAATAGCAAAACATGAGACTGAATCTATACAAACATAATTCATAATTGGCTTCTTACAAACAGAAGAGGTATGCTTACAAAAAATGCCCTTCTCAAACTTGACACTTTCCTTCTGCAGTGGACAAGGGGAAAAATAATGGCATTTATGTCAGAATAATTAACTTGGCAGGTACAGAGAGCCAGCTTTTTGTAATTAACTGACACTTATCCAGCTTCCCTGGGAATTACCTAAGACTCCAAAGCTAAATAGGTCAGTAGAAAACTAGTGTGTTAGTTTCTGTATGATATGTTTCAAATTATAATTTGAAGAGTTTCTTCACTTACAAAAATGTTCTGTAGACTGCAGTCACAAATGATATCCCTGCTATGGAATTCTGTAGATTTGAAATTTTCACCAATATGTTTTACAGGCTTTTAGAGTAACCATTTTTGTATTCTACTGCTCCCCCCCATTTTATAGGATTTCTTTTCCATAGGGGCTTGCTTTATTACAAATTTAAACTGTAATTTTGTCAGATTCCTGGGAGGTGAGTCTTCTGTTACACTTCTGGATGTAGTGTGTGCATTTTAAGAGTTGCAGCGGGACCTATAGGAAATATAATGATGTGAAGAACATGCTGCACCTTTGTAAGGACAAAAGAGAAATCTTTTGTTTCTTGATGTGCGTGAGGTTAAAAAGGAATAAAAAAGTGGAGGAGTCAGTTTTGATGGATTGCAATGTTAGCACGGGGGTGGGTGGGGAGAGAAAAAGCAAACCAAAACCCGATACATAGTTGTGGCTTAGATTTTGTTTATATATTTGCTAAAACTCACTCTTGTAGAAGTAAAAAAGAGGGGGAAAACCCACACAAATGAGCCGTGTGGCATGTCAAACCATGTCAGTGTAATATAAAATGGGTGGATTGAAAATAGTCATAGGAGGCTGAGTTCTGATGTCTGTTAGTGTAACATCTGTTATCAGGCTCAAGTATTCATGGGTAAATGACACTAGTTTCATTTCAGGTAAATTGTCCAGGATTAGGGTTGAGAAAATCAGGCTCATTATTCTCAAGTGGCAAAAGTTAAAGCTTGGTTATGATACTATGTTTTGAATGTCAGGAACATCATTGCCTTTTTTTTGTCTCTGACATTTTAACTGTTTGCTCTCTGTTTATGGTTTTAACCAGGAGGCTAGAAATACATAATTTCAGTCAGGGTGTCTTTAACAGTGTATGCATTTTTTGAGAATAAAACACAAGACTGTCTGTCTGAATTTGGGGTGGGGCAGCTGAGCTGCTTTTACAAGAGGCAGGACTTCATGAGGGAAATGGAGGTCAAATACTACATCAAAGGAATGAAAACTCTTTGCTTTTCAATAACTTCTGTTTATACAAGGGCTGTCTCATTATTTCTTTCCTTGTGTAACCAAAAATGAGATCCATCCAAAAGAGCTGTAGTGAAGTCTTGGTTATGTTAAAGCTGATGACCAAATTCTCAAAGACTTTAGTGAGACCCGAGTTTGATTCTCATATTCCGCATCTTCCTGTTCTCTTAGACAAAGAACAACTGTACATGAAAGACCAGTTAGATTAAACAGTTCTCTTTGACTTTTGGAGGACATTATGTAATTGGAAAAGTCTGAAAGATCAGTTCTCCTGCCAGCATAAATAGAAGCAGCTCCCTCAAAGTCCCTGGAAGAATCAACCTATCTGAAAATCAAACAGCTGCAGTCTACAAAGTACACATTTTGTAGATTCCAACCAAAACAAGAAAGAGGAGTTGAAACACAGCAAAGTTAAGTTAATGTTGCTGCCTCCAGTGTGAATTTTTGTACTTCCAACATTTAACTCTGTTTCAGCTTTACACAGGGCCTTACTGCTGCTAAGTTACTGAGTCTTAACTCCCTGCAAGTAGTCTGTCATCATCAGGTAGGTAACTCCAGCAGTTATCATTGGTGGATTTGCTGTTGCAGGTTGGCAGCTAAAATTGAATTATACATTTGGACTGAACACCTAAGGTCTAATGAGTTTCAAGGCTATGATATGATTCAAAATTCAGTTTACAGATAAATTGCTAAGATACTGAATAGAGGTTTTGGCAGGGAGTAGATTGGTCTTTTTCTGTCACTTCTATAGCTTGGTTTGTAATCCAGGGTAACAGAAAATCATTTTCATTAAATAGGTACAAGGGGGCATCAATTAATTATGTGATCTTAGCTGTCCTTTTAATGAACTTATTGTCATAAATCTACTTCACTGATTGCTTTCTCCTGGGCAGATAGAAAAATGCTTTATTAAAAATTACTGTTAGAGTAACTATATTCAGATTGGGTTTCAAAAAAGGTTTCAATCTATCATGGCTTACAGTTGAATTCTGACTGACACTGGGATTGATAGAGGCAGTGATACTTGTCTGTCTATGCAGGTTATCTTGAAACTGTCTAATCAGGAAATTCAGCTGTGTGTACAATTTCATTTGAAATATCACAGCCCATTTTGTGAATAGTTTTTATGTGCTTTTTCGCTTGGACATCTGTGTTTGCCCTTCCTTCCCAGAGTTCTACTGGCTATTCAGAAGACTATTTCACCGTTGTCTTCTAGCATTTGTATATTCTCCTCTCTGCCTTTCCCTTCAAGTTGTAGCAGTTAGACAACCTGAACCTGAACAGAAGGTTGGGGTAGAGAGGTAGAGGTAGCTGCAGTCACTGGA
>JANZLQ010000044.1:17200791-17269964 GCA_026212715.1 Elanus axillaris | reverse complement strand
GGGATGATGATGTTTAAATTTTAGAGAATGTAATGGGCAGGAGGCTGAAAATCATAATTGCAGGATTGAGAAGGAATGAGGCAACTTGGTTGTTCAAGGCAGTGAGTGGAAAACATTGTTTTTAGAGCAGTGTTTCTGCATGTACTAGGGATGTTGAGGTTCTTTGTAGAATTTGATTGCAATTGGTATATATTAATAAAAATCCATTTTAGGGAATTCAGAGATGCCTGTCTTTTCTTGTTTGATAACAAGAGTCACTTGGACTTTGAACACTGATTTCTAGGACAGCACTGTTAGTCTTCCAGTACTTGCGTAGGCGCCGATACCTGCCGTGCTGTAAGCACCAGCCGTACTCCTTGCCCCTGCGGGCGCTCAGCCGAGCGTGTTGTGCAGGTCCGCGGCGGTACGCGCGGGGCAGGCGGCCCGGCTCGGAGCTGTCCAGTGCTGAAGCCGCCCTCGGGCTCCCGGGCTGCGCAGAGCGGGGAAAGGCGCCTCCATCTCCTTCAAGAATTCCGAAGCTTTTTGTGGCTTGCTTTGCTACCTCTCAAAGCGCTTTTCCGGTGGGCTTAGGCCTACGGAGATGTGTATCTAGAGGAGGCAGATGTGGAAGCAGAGGATAAAGCTAGTTCAGAGTTATCCATCAAGCTAATGCCAGATCTAACGACAAAACTTACGTTGTTTAAGTCTCAGGACAGAGCTCTTCTACTGAGCTATGTACTGTGTTGGAATACAGAAAGACAAAGTTAACAGGTCTGTAGTCTTCCTTTGGATATATGTGCCAGTACCTGGCAGCAACGGTAATTGGGTCAAATTCATTTCTTTTTTGATGACGTAAGCTTCGCTTAATGTATGCAAGAGAGAAATTTCTTTCCTAAGTGAAGTCAGGGTAACCAATCATTTTGATGCTAGCTAGACGTTATTTATTTATTTATTTAATGCTAGGTAGGTACATCTCTAGTTTGATTTCATGTTGATGGGGGACTAGGTTTTCCTGTTAAAGCAGAGATATTAGGCAAAGCAGATTTCCTGTATCTTGGTTTATTTCAATGTTAAACTACATCTGGTGACACTGGTGACTCACAATTTTTAAATCTACTGATCTTTTTAAAAGTTGTTTCTTATGGCTAAAAAAGAAATTGTTTCACATAAAAGAACACTGGAGTGCTGCATTCAGTAAGAATATCTATAGGCACAGGATAATTAGTGATTTAAATACAGAACTGTCTTCCATATTCCTCAAACACAACCATGAATCTCTACATTATGGTTCACTCAGGACAACAGCATCCAAAAAGAAATCATGTCATATTTAATTAGGGTAAATACAAACTGGAAAAATACAGCACAACTGTCAGTTATGCGTATAACTGGAGTTCCAGAGCATGAAGGAAACTGGTAAACCAGATGTATTTGCTCATAAGGAAGCATATAGTAATTCGGATCAGCGGCCACAGATTTATTAGTCTCTTCATGCTTATGAAGTTGGATATAACAAGACACTTAATGGTTTATTTTCATTGGAATATGAGGCAAGATGGGCTGAAATGATGATCCTTATGTGACACAAATGTCTATATCTAGTCTTCTTTTCTTTCTATAAAGCCTTTGGCTCTTCTCATGAAAAGGTGATTTGTGTCTTATGCATGTGTCTTATCTTAATAAATGCTAAAATGATTGGCAGAGTGAAGGTTTTGTGGCTTGTAATGAACTTCTTACAACCAGAGATGAAAGGTAATCTTTTTCCCCCAGAGATACTACTGTTAGAGATTGTGAGTAAGCATTTCCTATCTAGGTGCAATGCCTTGTAAAAGAGAATAGAAGACTGAACACAAGTGCAAAAAACTTTAATGGGTATAAATGGACAATTTTTGAGCATTCATAAAAACATAATATAAACAATTTTAGAACCATTTTAAAATATATTTAAACTTCCACTTCTAAAGCAACATCTGCCATCACAAATAGTCCTGTCTCTGTATGTAAAGGAAAAAAAAAATCCAAACTTCTTACGGGCCATATTCTGCTATCACTATTTTTTAAAGTAGCCACAGAACCTCAGCATTAGTTTCTGTTGAGATACTCCGTCCATGGTTTAATGACAAAATATGGCCCTATGTAATCAAGAATGAGCAATATTCCATTGCAGCAGTGCAATATACAAGTAGACAGATGTGACATGCTCAGTATGGCTGTAGTTTTCATTAGTAGTGAAAGAAGCTGCTAACAGGAAGCAATTTTGAAACTTAACCTCCCTCACTGCAAAACTGTTACTGATATATCAGGGATGGTGCAGCTGATGTGTTCCATCCAGAATGATGCAAGACTGTCTATGAAGTTTGAACACAATAAGGAGATACGTAGATGTAAAATAAGAGACTACGCTGAAGCCGTGGGGCACGGCTGATTTTTAAAGTTGAAGCTTCTTGAAATTAGGAGTTACTGAAATTGCAATGATGGAATAAATGTGTTTTCTTCAGTCATTCCTTAAAAAGAGAAACTACAAGTGCAAGCAAATGAAAAAAAAAATCAACTAAAAAACCCCAGACGTACAATCTGTGTCATGGGAAATGAATACTGGATTATTTAGTGGATCCAGCCAGAGGGGTCATGGCTGAGATGGAGATATGCTCAGTTAGGTGAGAAATCATGGTTGGAACAATCTTATCTAAAGCCTAGAGAACTTTCCTAATGGAAAATGCCTGGCAGAAAGAGGAAATGAAGGCCATGATGTGTCTCTGTGTGTCCTTAGGTAATGAATTTTAAAACACAAGACAAAATGGGAAGGAAGTAGATAAGGAAAACCATGTTCTGCTTCATTAGAGAGGATTCCAAAATGGTTGGTTGATGATGGTGTTAGGGTCAGAGGGAGAGGAGAGCAGGAAGGGATTTAGAGAGTATACAACTGAAAGTTAGCTGCTGATCAGTATCCTGCATGACCCTGACCTGGGCAGCAAGTGTTCTTGTGAGCAAAGCTACTGGTAAGCCCCACTTAAATATGTGTGATTCTGGGCACAGTTGTAAAGATTGTCTTGCTGAGTATACACAATACATTTTGGACTCCAAGCAATCACCACGGGCTTATTGCCAGATGAGAAGCTATAAACATCTGCCCTTATGTGGTTTTCCTACTGTGTGACTTGTGCGTTGTGTGGTGGGTGGTATTGCTTTTAATTTGAGATAAACAACAAAGACACATTGTAGAAAGAATGCATGTGCTTTAATCACTTTTTTCCTTGCAATGTAGTTGTGGATATCTGTAGCGTTCATAATTAGCAGAGGAACAGATGGCAAAAGCTTGTTTTAAAACAGAGCATCCACTGAGTGATCATGAGCTGCTGCAAACTTATTTGGGAAGCTGTTTGCTCTGTTTCCCTGAGTGGTGCTCCAATACAGTGGCGCAGCAGTAACGTAGGAAAAGAATTTCTAATGCTTGCTGTAATTCATTATGTAGGACATATATAAAGCATGGAAAACATCTAAACTTTCAGGGCATCTCATGGATCCTAGTGTCTCATGCTGCACAAGGCTGAATTTCAAGCTTTCTTGTCCTGCATAGCTGAAACCTGTTACGTATGTGTTCATATATAGGGTAAATATAACGAAATGTCCATAAGATTTCTCCTTTCCCCTGTCCTTATTTCTGCACAAAAGGGAACAATTCTGTTCTCTGCTCATATTTTGGTAAGTATTGTACTTGAGCTTACTTAAAAAAAACAAACAAAAAAGAAATTAAAAAAAACCCTGTATATATATTTTGCTTGTGTGCTTCCAACATTAGCATTGTGCTGCAGTTTTTCAAAGCTAGAAAACATGAGAGGATTTTGTCAGCATTTCACCATGACACTTGTTTCACACAGAAAGCCAGAGGGCAAAACAAAGTGGTTTCTTTTGGTCCATGTAATCTTTTTAGAAAGCAGTGGTAGCCCTGCAGGCACAATCACTGAGATCCGTATGAGGTAATGTTCAGAATGATGAGATCTCAGATGTAAAGGCTGATTGATTACTTATGTGATTCCATTCTCCAAATTAAAAACTTAAAAATATGTGATTTTAAGGAGAGGCAGGAGCAAGGAGAACAGAAGGTTGCTAAAGAGAAAAATACTCTAAATATGTTTTTCATCAATAAAATAAAAACATTGTATCCTCTGTCCCAGAGGAGCTGGATGGATTATTGCAACCGTCCAATCTAGTCAAGATCACATTTTCTTTTTTGAAAAACAAAAAAAATGAACCCATGTTGAGATGTTTATCTCTCTGAGATGACCTGTATTTACCTTCAAGTCACAGTGAACTGGGTATTCTCTTAGTCTGTGCGAGTATTTTATATCACTCTTTCTCCCTGCAGACTCTATGGATGCAGACATAAAATACTTCTGTGAAGAGAGTGGTGCCATTCCCTCTATGTATGGAATATTTGGGGCGGTATCTGTAATAGTAAATGAAATGATCTTTGATAGCTCCTATTTTTCTCTATTTGCTGAACTATAAATTTAAATCTGTTGAAAACTGTTTTTTCTTTTTCCATCATAAACTTCCTGTATCTGCTCACAATAAGTAATTCACAGAATAAACATGTAGTTTTGTGTTTGCCTAGACATCCTTCTACTCTCCAATTTGCATATAAAAATGACTCAAAATTTTTCTAGTATGAAAATTAAAGTTTCCAATAGTGCCAGTTTCTTTGCTGACAAGATTGAATGAATTGTTTGTGCTTATATGGTTCAAATGACATTTTTTTTTAAATTTTTGAATGTATTTAGATTCTTGGGGGTGAAACTTCTTGGGATGAAAAGGCTTTTATGTGTTTTTTTCATGCAGAAGCCAGCTCACTGGGGAGTGTCATCTTTGCAAGGGCTGCTGACCAATACAAATTTTATAATACAAATTATTAATCTTTATCACCAATTGATGTGGTCAGTAGTAGAACTAAATTAAAACATCCGCATCGGTATGGGGTCTTTTTTTTGTTGACAATCTCTGTGCCTTCTCAGCATGCTGCTCTTGTTAAGAGTGTTTTGCTCAGACTAGAAACAAACTTCAGCTAAGTTTATTGAAAGAACATCACTTGCAAAGAGTCTGACTTCTCCTGGGTCCTGTGTATTTTCCCTTTCCTCTTGTAGACCTCGTAAAACTAGTTCAGGTTCAGGAATAGCCTTTTCTAAGTTAGCTGAAGTATTTTCAATTTAGTATGAATGAAGTATTTGGAGATTACCAAAACAGTCACGACCATCATGTTCTTGGGTAACAGCATTCTAGTCATCTTAGTATTCAGCTACAAGAGCTACAAAAGCAATAAAATTTCAATTGCCCCATAACAGAACTAAGCCTGAGCTGTTTCAAACTTTAGTCAGAAACACTTCCTTGACCAAGAGTTTTCAGAAATTATTTAGCTTATTTTACAACCACTTGAGCCAAAAGGTTCATGAGTCATAGGAACTTTGCCCAGAAGAGTTCCACTCTCTCCCTCGTCTTTGAAGCTAAGTCGGTGAATTTTTATGGTGCCTTTTCTCATAGTGATTCCTGAACGCCACATCAGTGGTCCTTAGTTGCATGTTTTCAGGGGGGGATTTAAAAATGAGAGGGTGGGTGGTCAGATTGCTTGAAGAATCACCTCCAATTGTATTAACAATAGAAAAAGGATTTAACAGAAAGTTGTATGAAAGCACAACTTCACAGAATTTGATGGCAAAGTTCACTCTATTACTTGATACATGGATGAAATGCACACAGGAAAATTAAATCAGAATCAAACTAAACATATGTATATAGGGACTGAAAACATAATAGGGTAAAAGGGAATGTGGAAAAGG
This sequence comes from Elanus axillaris, assembly GCA_026212715.1. Lineage (NCBI taxonomy): Eukaryota > Metazoa > Chordata > Aves > Accipitriformes > Accipitridae > Elanus > Elanus axillaris. Next base: position 17,264,154 of record JANZLQ010000044.1, on the reverse strand, counting down.
GTAAGGGAGACCCTCCTGTTGTGTCACTAGTTTCAGAGAAGACCCCCTTGCTTTCCAAACTCCTGTTGGAGTCTAGATGTGGCTGGATTGACTCCTAGTCCCAGACTTGGTCAATGGTTTATATATCTAAAGGGATTATAACAGCAGCCTAAAATTCATTCACAGTTAAATAAAAATCATGACAGTATTTTAAGTATAAATTTGAAAGTATTAACTTATATCTTATAATATACTTGTAACATACTTAACTTATACTTGCTATAACTTACTATAGACTGTTCAGATTAGTACACGTGGGTGCATAAAGACACTAAGAGAAATACATAGAAGAGAGTAAAAGAGAGAGAAAAAGAGGTATATCTATTAAAAATTCCCCTTGAGGTCAGTGAAAATACTCACGTCGAATGGTTTGGCATTTGTCTCAAGGGGCGAAGGGTCAAGCCTCAAGGAGCAAAGAGAATCAGCTTAGCTCGTGTCACTGTCAGCGATAGACATCTGATTTTCACAAACAGGAAAGTCTGTGAGCTCTAAGATGCGTCCCACTTGGAAGGAAGTACTGGTCACAGCCTGCTGGGGTTCAGGAGAGCTCAAAGGGCCTCACTCAGTACTGCTGTTTATAGGTTTGGGAGATGATTGACTTCAGTCATCAACAAATTGCTAGAATCCCAGCTGCGCTGGAAAATTCTGAGACTGTTTGAGAATAACTCAAAACATAGATATGGGATGCTCCAAGATTATGAGGGGACAATTATAATGTCTCAAGGTTGTTATGAGAACAGGCTGCAGGTTGTTATGAGACCTGGCTATCTCTGGTCCTGTCCCCCTGCCTCTGCTGGGCAGCAGGAATCCTTGAGACACACAGTGCCTGACTCATTACACTTATGCCAAGGCCTAGCGAGCCTTCCCAAGTTTGTAAATCACCCTGGAGAGCGGGAAAGAAATGCACCAGCATACATATTCATGGCTTCAGAAGATGATGTTTCTTAATTGCTCAAAGTATGGAACAGGAAGACTAAATGACATCACTCAGGATCTGAAGTTACTGCAGCAGTGCTACTTGTAACTTCAACTGCCTTGAAAGGCTGAAGAATTACATAGCATTCCCTATAATGATAGGCTTACCACTGCCTGCTGAGTGGCAGAATTGTTCCTTTCAGGTTAGACTATAACTTGCAATAATGTGCCTGTGCAAAAAACTGAGGAAGAAATGAAGACCTCCTAACCCGCTCTCCCAGTACTACTGGCAGAATAGTACTTAAGACTGTTTATTGACTGGCTGCGGATGCTTTGAGAAAGTATGGGGGACATACCACAAGAAGGTACAGAGAATTGGAGACCTGACTTGCTCTTTTTAAAAGGATCGCTAAGTTACTCTACTCAGCAGTAGAACATGAAAAATATGCCTGGTATGGTGCTATAGAAAACCACATGAAATCCAATGACAGGGAGTAAACAGCTCATTGTGAACAATTTGGGGGAATGACAGAGAAAAAATAAAAAGGAATTTCAGAAAGCAGATTTTCATTTGCTACCTAGGGAGTGTTTCTTTCTGGGGGAAGGGAGAATGCAAGTTGTTGCTCACTTCTGTTCCAAAACACTGTTTATAGAGTAAATTCCTGATTTGGAGGAATGGTTACCTTCCTGAGCTTTCTGGAAAGGCAAATGCAGTATTAACTCAAACCATGTAATGTTTGCACCCTGCTGTGACATACAATGCTTTCTCTTCCCACCTCCTTTACACGTCAGCAGCAGTGCTAGGCCTTTGCCTGCTTGCCACTTCTGAGCACTACAAATCCTTTTTACTGGGCCTGTATACAGAGACCACATATGTAGGAGATGGATAGTGGCTTCTTCTATATTCCTGCATAGAACACAGCAACTACCTAGCCTTTCATCTATGTCTTCTAGTTCATCACTCCTTGTAAACCTGACACTGATTTCAATTCTGTGCTTAGTTAAGGGTGCTTCTATTATCTTTTGCTTTCACACACACGCAGCATGCAAATAGGAAACACTAGAGCGCTACAGGACTAGCTCCTTCTTCATTTCAGCCTCATCATTCGTGTTACATAAATGGTTTTATTTTTATTTTCAGCTTTCACTTTCTGAAAAGCAAAGCCAAATACATGGATTTTTAATTTTTAAAGTCTTGTTTGTACCCTACTGAATATAAGAAGAAAGCGTCTGTTTTCCAGAGACAGACCTTAGATCACGCTTCAAAAATTCATAGTAAATTCCCAAGAGTGCAACAGTGGAAGCTATCGCTGTAATTTGGATAAGAACAATAAGAAAATGCTAGACTAAAAGTCATGGCTGGCCTCACTTAACAAATGAAATGGCATACTACCAGCCAGTGTTAAAAAGAATATCCAACCGATGCTCCTTTTATCCCTGTACAATTGGGCTCCTAGATTGGTGCCTGAGAGAGTGTTGGTACTTGGCTTGGGTATGGCTGCACATAAGTGGACTAGGCCACTAAATCATTTGGCACTTCTGACAATTTGATCCCAGGAAAGCACTGGGATTTCTGCTTGTCTCCATTCAGTAGGATAGCTGCTCTGGGAAAGGAATCTTAATGTGCTTGACACCTGAGTGGAAAAGATCCACTGGTGTTTTCAAGTACTTCAGAAGTGCTGACAGTATGAAGCACTAGTGTCCCTATTACTGAGATTCTGAGAGTAAAAAAACCTGAGGTTAAAACAAAGAAACAAACAACCCAGATTAAAACTGGCTCTAGCAGATTGTTTGCATGAAAATTACTCACACTTGGCGATTAATTCAAACCATTGTCTAAGATGCAAAGTTGTAAGCCTAAATATAAGCCTGTTTGGGTAAGTTTTACTGTTTATTGTCATTGAAAAATCTATAGTATTTTTCATCAAAAATTTTTCAGGAATCTGCATGCTCATTTTATAAAAATGTCATCTGTAGAATGCATTTACCTTGTTCTCTAAGAGCTTCTTTGTCATCAAAGATATATTCAGGAGCAAAACAAGCTGCTTTTGTTACTGTTGTCCTTGCTATCAGCTGAAGTAGACATATTCTATGATACTGTTGCAGCACCTGTCAAAAATAACTGGTATTCTGTCTGTTCTTTTGCTGTGCTTTGCAGTGAGCTAGGCTGTGAGGGAATCCCTTGTAACATGTTGAACTCTCCTATGGAACTAATAGACTGTGGTAACAGAGGCCAAACTTTCATGATTTCTAGAGATATGAATTTTAATGTGATACTAGAGCTGAAAAGAGTCTTTGAGAATGGAAAATGGATGTTTTCTACTTCCATTTTGAAGCGTGGTCTAAAGTAAAAGCAATTAACAGCCCTTTATTTTTCCTTCTGGTGGCCAGTTCTCTGACTTTTGCCCATTTGGTGACCACTTTATACTCAAGCCAAGTGTCTCTGAAAAACGGATAGGGTATCTTCCTGCTCCACGCAAGGTTAACTTAGTATTTCTGAAAGGGCTGTTACTAGTATAATTATCCTTCAGGCAGTGCTCTCTGCCTTTGGAAACTCTGTACTGACATTTAAAATCCTGTATTTGAAATATCCATCAACAATATAGGGATAGGTGATGTGCTTCCTGAAAGAGGTTAGTTCATAAAGTATTTTGGTTCATGTCCTAGATAAGGAGATCTTAGTAGAATTAAAGCATCTTGGATTACAGCATCTAACTCTGGAACCATTTTGAATGAAAAGAGAACAGACAAAATATCTCTTGAAAGCTTTTGATGTAAGTGTCTCCTTGAAACGTCCACCTGTCCTGCTAGTTTCTTGATTCCTATGAACAGCCTTTAAAGCTGTAATGGCTACTGGGGAGGAAAGGGAGAGAATCTGCTGAGAGTCTAGATTCTCCAATAATCAGTAAGCCACTAGATAATGCTGTTTCAGAGTTATCAAAACAGGTATCTGTAGCCCTTTTCAAACAGGAACTTGGCTCTTGGCCTTTGCTTAAGACTTGACTGAGCACCTGTGATGTCACACTGGTTTCAAAGTATGTTCTTTCTTTTTTTTAAGGCTTTCTGCTTTGTCTCCGGATTCCCTGGAAGCCATCTACTCTTTTTGTATCTCTGAAGCTGACTTTAAGTAAGACCTTAGCTTTCAAGGAAAGAAAGCTTTTAAAGGATTTCTCATCAAAATGTTGTTAGCAAGGCATACTTAAAAATAAACTGCTTCTCTCCTTCCCTCCTTTCTGAAGTGGGCTGAGAGGACAACACCAGTTGAATCATCCGTCTGAGTCATACAAACAGCTGTCATTGTTAGATGTAAAGATGAACTAAAAAGCTGTCATTTGCTTGGGAGTATTTTTATACTTGACTCACTTGTCCAGTGAAGGGGAGAGGTGTTTTTTTTTTCTTTTTGCCTCCTTTCACATGGAAGATTATGATGAATCCATGTGTGTGGTAATGGCTATAAACTCTGCTACTGAAAAAGCTTTACAGAAATCTTCCACTTCAGAGCATCTGTCACTTTGAAATTTTTTTTTTTTTCCCCACTTGTGCACAAGCTCTGTGACACCCTGTGTAGACATCCATGCTGTCCTTCCCTGAAAATGCCTGGGCCTGTGTGAATACCTTCTCCTCCCCGTGTGCTGCCTGAAGTAATTCACTCTTGCATCTGCACTGTAAATATGGACTACACTCTCACCCTGACATCTAATATTTGACCGTCAGATTCATGGTTTTTTTTCATTGCCCTTCTCCATCATTCTTACTGTCCGTTGTTTTATATTTCTGTGTCTCTTGTAGTTGACTCTGCAGCACCTTCTTTACTTTGCACTTCTCAGTCTTTTTTTTTTTACTCTTGTCATCTCTCTTGTCCATCCTTTCTTTACTGCATTTTTGTAGTTTTAATCTTTCTCCTGTCCTTTTTTATGGGTGTCTTTCATATCTTCTTCCATTAGCCAGGTCCTGTGAGTTTGCTACCAAATATTGCTAGCCAGTAAGTCACAGCAGCACAGAGCTATTTTGTCCAAACTGATGGTGATGTGGTCAGTCTGGTTGGTGTATATTCCTGCACCAGGAATTCCTGCACTATGCACCTTGGGGTATCAGTACTCGAAGAGTAAGCCAGTGCTGCAAGATGACACAACCTTGGCTAAACACAGAAGTGCAGAGACTGCTTTAGAGTCCTAATTTCTCTAGTACTCTGTCCAACTTATTCTGAGTGTTTGTTTAGACTCTCTAATAACAGCTTCACCAAAAAAAAAAAAAGTTTGAAAAACTGTCTCGTTTGTAACATAAAAGAAAATCCCTACTTCTAGTTCAAGGCAGTGGAAAGAAGATGAAGATGCAACTGCTCTTTATTGCTATGTCTACCATAAAGCTTAACATCACTGACTAAAAGGCTATTATCATTATATTTCTGAAACAAGTCACATTTTTAATACTCTTCTGACTTAAGAATTCTAATAATATGAATCTTCTAATGTGAACTGGAAGGCTTATCTGTCCAGTTCTTGAGTACTTGAAGTTTTTTCTAGGAGCCACATTAAAGCAAAGTGCCATACTCCCTTTTAAGTGTAGTAATTTTGAAATTTGTTATAGCTGATCTCAAAATATTAAAAGAAGGGAATAGTGATATTTCTGCTTATTTAACCCTACAGGAGCATTTATTTATACTCTAGAAGATGGAATTTGTCATGTAAGAAGCTTTGAGGCTAAGCCTGAGCATAATACTGTCGGTCCACAGTGGCTTCTAGGCTTCAGTGTGATATTATTTTCCTCATTTATCTGTAATCAACAGGGCAAGGTGCTTTTCTGAGATGTATCACTCTCTAAAGTTTGTTGGTATGGTTTTTAATGCTTTTCTTGCTTTGGAATGGGCTCATATTCCTTACTTTTTAATCACCTAGACACAACTCAGCAAGCAAAAAATGCAATGACTGGATGTGACACTGACTATTCCTTACAGTTCTTAATATCCTATGACACGAGCTGTTTCCTGCTCCCTGGAAAGTGAGCTGTGCAATCTGGCAGAGCTGTGGCTTCAGAGTGGGCTACTGTGGCCTATTCTCTGCTGTCCCACTCTGGTGTCACTTCTAGTGTCTGAAGTGCTGCTTTCACTCCTTCCTCCTCTTCCTCCTTTTCCTGTATGTACAGTCACTAACCCTGAACTAATTTCTGTGGTTGCTTTTTGGTGTTTTTTGGGTTGTTTGGGGTTTTTTGGTTGTTTGTTTTCCCTTCTCTGTGCTGCAAGTATTAGTTCCTTGCATTGTATCCTTTATATGGGTAAAATTTTCTGGTGTATTAGGATTGGGTGTATTTGTGAGTATGTGGTGCTAAATAAATGTTTTAGCATAGTATTTGCCTATAAGAACTTGGATTCCTGAGTAACTGGTATATAGGTACCAGTCTAGTAAGAGTTTGGATTCCTGAGAAAGTGGTGTGTAGCTGCTTCCAGAGCAGTACAATCTTTCCAGCAAGTTTAAAGCCTAGCTGAAGACATTAATTTTTCTGTTAGATGAGAGATCATTAACAAGTGTAATTTTGTCCGCCCTGAAAATAAATTGAACCTCTTGGAACATTGCACAAAAGATAGACACTAACATAAAACACCTATACTCATTTAATGCAGGAAATAAAGGTATTGTATAAAGCAAGTTGCATTATGTAAAAGACCTGTTTGAAACCCAAGGTTAACGCTTCATACTGAGTATTCAGCGTTATATAGATGCTACAAAACTTACTTTAATTTGTAAATGTCATACTCTATTTCAGGAAAATGGTAGTCATACCATTATTATGGAAAATGCCATGGAATTGAAATGCATTCTTTTGATTAAGTCAATATTATGTTAACTAATTTCTGTAGCCAGAATTACTAAGCAGACAGCATGTGTATGTTATGTTTTCAATACCATGCCTAAAGCTTCAAACAAATTGCTGTTTATAATGAAGTTGTGGAGTGCTTACCCTGATAAAGCTTTATCATGTTGAGATTGAAGATACTGTTTCGGCATATTTCAGAAATTCATAATAACCCCCAGGTTCTCTTATCTTCTTCATGGAAAACCATAGTTTCTACTTATCTGGTCACTTACCTGTCAAAACAGTTTCCCTGAGAGCTTGAGAAAATTAAGTGTGAGGCATATCACTGCCTCTTTTAGTCCCACACCATTTTTCTGAAAGAAAATCTGCTGAAGTTGTTGGTACCCTTCCACTTCAGCTATATACACATCGTGTAATCACAGCAATAAAAGTCCGTCATACTTCCCTTCTCCCCAAGGGAGTTCTGATTGTCCAATAATTTTAATGTGTGCTTATTTTTACATTTGTGTTTAGACCCGATGCCACCAGCAGACTTTTTGTAGATCCCAGTAAGCTGTTCAAACCATTGGGCTCCTCACACCTAAAAGTAAAAGACATATATAACCTTTCTCTTTCTTTTCTACTGGTTTTATCAGGCAACTGAGTACAAGTTATCTTTCTATTCAGTTGCCCTCTGATAATTTTTCTTACGGTTCTTGCCTTGTGTATGATAAAACAAGGTATAGCTATCTGTAACATCTGCTGATGTTTTGTAACCAGCTTACTTGCAGCAGTCTTTTCAAATCTGTCTCTACTTCTTTGTATTTGTTTCTGCACAGTGCTGTTTCTGATGTGAGTAAACAGGAAAACTAAAAAAAAAAAAGCTAGCTTTGGAAGGGGATGAGGAGAACACCTTCCTTTCAAAGGAGTTTAAAATAAATTAAACCAAAGAAAATCCATTATTCATAAATTCATTATGAAGTTTGGTTACTGTAACAAATACATTAACAATTAATTTTGTTAAGTAGACAGAATGCTTAGAGTTTCCAGATCTGAAAATGTTTAAGTATGTGTTCAGCTTTGGACAAGTAATGATCAAGAACTCAATGGACTAGCTTGCATGCTCCAAATTCCAGATTAGGGTCTTCCATAGGTGTTTGCAGGATTTATGTTTAGTGATGCCTTTGATTAGCTAGTGGTTGAAGTTTGAGCCCCACTATGTAGTTGCATGGTTGCAAGTTTAAAACCTGTTTGCTTTCACTGGAAAGCTATTTATTTTACAAAAGTAATTTAGTCATTCAGTCCTTATAAGACGACTTTGGTTATAAACAGTCAGAAATTTTGTGTTTATTGTGGTGACCATATGTTGATGCCATAAAGTCATAAATACATTACCAAAAGAATAGCTGTGTTTGAATCCTACAAACAGTATTTAGAAAAATCTTGTAGTGACTGACTTATTCCTAAGATTTCATAAAATTGTGAAATGCTTTACCTGCCTTTGAAATGCAGCTATCTGCAGGATGAAATGTAGCAGCTGGTCTTACACAAAAGAGTTAACCCAACCTGGCCGTGCAAGGCTTGGTATCTGACAAAACCACGGTGTGAGGCTGTAAGGCTGCAGGCAGACCTGAAAATAAGCAGTATAAACTACTGACAATTCCAAATAAATAAGTAAGTGTTGTAGCAGATATGGAATATGCCATTTTGTATTTTACTGTGTGGGATCACAAAATGCAGAAATGTATTTTATTTTGTGAGATCAGATGTATTTTGAAGGTTTTTTTGAAGCTGAGCTCGCCTTCTGTTTTAGTGGGGTTGATACTTCTCTATGAACCCACTTCAATGGTTTTGATTATAGGTCCATTTCAGAATGACAAGGTATTTTCTTTCCCGATTTCAGTGTTGTTAAATTCTGAGTGCTGGCAGGGCTGAAATATTAGTCACTGGGAGACATTTGCCATTTTTTTCCAAGAAGTCTGGTGACATATTGGTGCTCTGAAGCTTTCACTTTAAACTGAACTAAACTGACCTTAATGGTTGTCCTAGCTCTTGTTTCTGGTTGAATGCTTGTATATCTGATGTGCAGGTCTTCTCTCTGTTGCTGATCAAAATCAAAATAAATACTTATTCCTGAATTAGAACTTCTCCCAATGTTTTCCAATCTCTAGCCATTTACAGATGTTAGTTTGTTGTAATTTTCAAGTGCCTGGTGTTTAAGGTTGAAATTGTGGTTCTACTGAAGTCAGACAGATTTACGTTTAGTGGGGTCATGTTTTCTCCATGAAAATGTTAAACCTTTACATTAATTTAAAGCTTCTTCATTTCTCAAAACAAGAAAATAAGCCTTGCAAAAGAAGCTGTTTTTCTTAAACATGTCTCTGTTTTGCTATATAAGTCAGCCTTAAGTAAAAAATTAGAGATGTAGGCAGAAAAATACAATTTCAAGTCAGAACACTGGAAAACTATTGCAGGTGGCCTTTAGAAATTGTTCAGTAGCAGAATTCATACTTGGCATGGTGCTTGCTAAGCACATACTTGTTGCTGTGACTGCTGCCTTCCCATTGAGCTGTTACTGGTGGTTCTTAGCTGCCTGCCATGGTCAAATTGTTATCAAGAGATAGATGTTTCTCAGTTGCAGATGTTGGTGATTGTATTTTCTTGTTTTCTTTCTTCCTTTTGGAGCAAAACTTCTAAAATCAGATTTTAGCAAAACATCAATTTGAAGCTGTCAGTTGATAGAATAGGCTGCTTTATTTTTGTATTTTTAATTGTTTTTAATGTCATGGCTCTACATGAATATGAAGATCAGTACTCCCCTTCCCTTCAATTAGAACATATCAGATAAACTGAAACTACTTTTCCACCCAGAGTTGCTGTTTCTCCTCTTTTAATGGCAGTCATCACTGTAGGGCTCAACCATTCTTCAGAACCATTCCTCAGAATTGTTTCATACCAGTCAGAACTGACGATGGGGACGTTCACAGGCAGGATTGTAGGAGCACATATTTCTGTCCTTCATTTTAAAGTGAATGTAGAGAGGGGGAAAGAGGGAATACCAGTACCTTTCAGAGAAGATGAGCAGTTTAGTACTATGTCAACGGTTGTTTTTTCAGTCTTGGAGAAGTATAACAAAATGAGCATTACTCATTAAGTCACACCCAGAATATACTGAACCACCATGCTTTTCCCCTGTTAGATGTGCTGTTACTGCAGAAAGATCTCTATTCTGGTGGCTGCAAGAATCAAGAATGCACAGTTGTAATCCCGAATGTTCATTTGGATACTCCACAGAACAGGACAGTGGTTCTGAGTAAGGGCATCTTAGGCATCTAAAATTTCATCTGCTTCTGGAACGTTCAGATATTTATTTTGCAGCACTGCTATCCCAAGAATAATGTCATTCATTTTGACTTTTACCTTTCTTTTTTGTATCTATTTTCTTTCTTTTTTTTTTCTTTATTTGTTTTTTGCAATATGACACTTGGCCAGGAAGGCAACAAAATTCATTTGATAATAATAAACCAGGCTCTTCACTAAACAGTAAGCTTGAATTTCTCTCTTCTAGTATTGTAGTTTCATTTACTTCCTTTCTCTCACAGTCTCAGCCTTATGTCTTTCAGTTATTTTCTTCAGATGCATAATGTGGTTCATTCTGGCTTACTATTGTCTATCTGTCTCTAATTCTTTCTTCTTTAAATATGTTTCTCCATTGACCTTACTTCATCCTTTCTTTTAACTATTTGTGTGTGTCTTTCTGTATCCCTTTGCCATGTACTCGGCTTCCAATACCTTTTGTCTGTCTTAATTTTCTGTTTTGTTCTCTATTCTTTAATCTCCTCCATTAGCTCACATACCAACTGGAATTATTGAAGACCTTGCTATGTATCATGCTTAATTCTCACATGTTTTAATTGAAAGTGCCTTTCTGGAACACTTTCAACATATAGCATTCCAGAACATTTACCTTTACTAAGGAGTTATAGCAGGTCAGAATAAAACACCAACTGGAATCTAAATTATTTTCTTGGTGATTAAACTGTAATCAGCCTCCAAGAAGCCATTGAAGCTATGCTGATTTATACCAATTGAAGAGCTGATTTTTTTTTTAAACCTAATCTTCATTGTTATTTTTCAACTCAGAGTGTTGGGCAGTATCTAAATCCTTCTGTGGCATACACTGCATATGAAATCTCTCTGTTAGAATACAGATGATGCACAAAAGATGGAAGAATGGTATATGTGCTTTCAGACCACTAGCTTTGTTACTGCTGTGCTTGTCACAATGCCTCAGTAGAAGAGCTCTTGGTTGGCTTATTGCAATGTATGATTGAAATTAGTAGCATCAAGCTTGTTTTCTTGTCCTTCTCCAGTGAACAGGTAAAAATGCAGGAATTAATCACTTGCAGGAAGTAGCATCTGGTGACTTTGAAGATGACATTAACCTTCGTAAAAAGGACTCTATATTTGTGTATAAGTGTTTCTGCCCATGCTACTGATGTTGACAGTGCTGCATTTAGCTTGTTAAAATGAGTATTTTCTTTCCACCATTAGCATAATTTGTTTTTTTTTTTTAATTTCCTAGTCAACTTTCTTATGCTTCTAATAGCAATCATACTGGGTAAGTCCAGGTGTCTACCTAAACTAGTGTTCAGTCTGTGTCCAGCAGCAGATGTCAAGATAAAAGCTGTAAGAAACAGTATGTAACTGCTTATTTCATTTCTCTTTTGTTAGGGGCAGCATTTGTACTGAGGACATTAGTGCCCACTCTCACCAGAACTTTATAATCATTTTTCAGAGTCTTACTTCTAACCAGCATTAGATGCAGATGACAGATTTTTAAAATTTTTAATTTTTTTTTTATTTTTTAAATTTATACTGTGTTTTGTAACAGCATCAGCATGAATGCCTGTAGCACTATGGCAGCGTAGTTGCATGAGCCATCTGTACATGCAAGAAGGCATCCTGGGTACTACTTAGATCTTGGATTTTTTTCTGCGCCTTAATAGAAGAGTCCCAAAGCGTGTACTCACATATGTCATGTCCAGTACTCTTACAAGCTGAACTAAAAATTAATGGAAATAGTAACAGCTTGTAAATATAGGGGCAGGGAAGAGAGGGGCAGGAGGGCGGAGAAGAAAACTCAAACCCTGAACTTCCTTGAGGTCTTGCTTTGTTTATAATGTGTGCTAACTGTATGAGGGGATGGGGGGGATTATGATTTAGTGGTGTTAAACTGTTCGCATTTGCAGCTCTAATCCAAGGGAGTACTGGTATTTCTACTCAATCAATCTGTGTGTCTTTTCTGGTACTGTAGTTTAGAGTAATTTCAGATACAGGTAGTCTTCTCTATTGATTTTATTCCCTGTGATACTGCATTTGATATGGCAGTTTTTACTGTTAGCGTTTCATCTGACAACCCATCTAAAGTGCCCCAAACATAGTACTTTGTACTACTTCACTTTGTTTACCAACTGGACGAGAATATTAAAGCCAGATTTTCATTGATCTATTGGTATTCTTCATAGCAAGCTCCCAAGTTTTCCTCGGACGAGGTTGGTATGGCAAGTTTGAAGCTTTTCATCCAGGTTTCCTTAATTTGTGTTATACTTGGGTATATGCAGTAGAACTGTATCCTGATATTCTTCTTAAAAATAAAACTATATATATTCAGGTGTGTAGGGTATATTCCTCAAAAATAATTATGTAATGGCAGCGATTCATTTAAATAATAATTCTCATGAACTTTTGTTGTGAGAAATGTGCAAATACAGTGTTATGTTTTTATCTTGTTGGAGGTATGACTGAAAAATAACAAAAAAATAAAAAGCTGAGCAAAACCCCATGATTTCATTCTTCTTGTATCTTCTGGAAAATCCTGTCATGTGTTTGGTTCATATGTGAGGGCTTAAAACAAAATCCCTTGCTCAGGTTTTCATCTTATGCTCTGTATGTGCTCTTATCCACAGTAACATGGTATTAGCAGTTATAGAAACTTGCCAACGTGACTGAAATGGCTACATTTGACCAATGGTGTTATTTGCTTTTGATGTCTGATCAAAGTAACATGGTGGTGAGAAGTTTATGATCAGAAAGCATTAACTCACTTGTACTTGACTGGACATCAGCAGCAAGGGAGGATGATAAAAGAAGTAATAAATAGATTTTATTCTGTCCCAAAGCAGTGTGTCACTATCTGCTGTTGATTCAATGGACTCCAAGTTTTAGACTGCGTAACACAATCTGATAGATGTCTCAAAAGTAGCAACACATGGATTTTATTGAAAAGGAGCATGTTAAGAGAATGGACAGAAGTAGCTGTTCCTCATTTATTGTTCTTAACTGGATCTACCTCCATAGGTTGTATTATTCTTGCTCTAGTTTGGATTCCTTTTTCAAAGTAGTATTGCTACTTAGTGATTTATGAAAGTAGATTTTTATTTTCCAATTAAGTCTTATGCTTTGACATTAATGAATGATGCTATGATATTTTGAAACACCTCACTTTTTTTTTTTCTTTCCTTTTTTCTTTCCCGTCTGTATAATTACTCTTAGATTTAAGGTTGCTATTGATCTGTTATACACTTGTCCTTGGTCATTGTGCTGTGTGGTTTCTTGGTGTAGATAGATAACCATTAAACATCAGATAAGAAAGCATGAGTGACACTTCCCATTATACAGTGCCATCCTGTCAGTTACCAGGAAACATTTCCTGCATTTGAAAGGATCCTCCTATGGATTTTCTTTTGTCATGGAGACTATTTTGGGGTTATTTGTTGATGTATTATCCTGGATGATAATGGAAATAACTTCTTGTCAAACATGATTAATTATGTGCCAACCATCACTTTTCTATCAAACATAGCTATATAACTAGGTGGTTTGAGTAGAAGGTTAAAATCAGGTAGTTTATTACAGAGGGTTTTTTTTAACTAGCTTTCTGTTTACATGTGGTATCTCTAAGAGGTGCTGAAGAACTTAAATGCATTTGGAGAAGTTAGCAAGAAAATCACAGCTCTTGTCATCTACAGTTCTTACTGTACTCTAGCACATTATTTGCTTGTGCTGACTTCTGTTGTTTCTGTGGTGTGATGCAACATAACGGTCTGTTTGCTGTGACAGCCAATTTAGGTACTGCACACTTAAAGAACATCATGAGCCAATAACTAGATCAGTCCAGAATTCTGCATCTAAATCCAGCAGTAGGAGTGGGTTGGTGTGTTCTCTCACACTGTCTAGAAACATGTACATGTCTCGGGTGTTGCATGGTTCACACTGAAAGGGGAAATTTACTTCAGATGAAAATGCCTTTGGTGTGAATTGGCAAGTAAAGCAGGAAATTCTAGAATAGGACGATACAAAAGTTGGTCTTTGATCTGGACTGCTTTATTCCACAGACCTCAGGAAGAATCCCTGCATTTTTCAGAGATCTCATTTCTTCCAGTCCCTTGAAAAGCAGTTGCAGGCAGGCAGGAAATAGTGGCTCTGTTGCGGGTCCTGAAGAATTGGAGTTGAACCACTGTCTTCTGCTGAACGAATGCTAAAATCAGCAAGCCTTGATGAAATTAATCAGCAGACCTCACAAAAACTAGTAGCTGAGTTTATTAAGTCTTTTGTTAGCCTTTTCCTATATATGCATGAATGCATGCTGTCTCTTTAATTGAGAAATTAAACATAATTATATTTAATTGAGAAATAGTAAACATCCTTGGCCATAAATGAACATTGCCCTCTCCAGGTGAAAACACTAAGACAAAGTAACATCACCTGACCTGATGATGCAATTTTTCCCAAAGGCACTGGGGAGGGATAGATGAGTTTAGATGTAGGAGTTGTAATTCACACCTGATAAAAAGACCTTGAATTTCACATAGTTCCTTCTGTTTCTTTTGTAAGTTACTGAAAGTTCTTTTGTTACTTTGTTCAAAGAAGATCATCATCTTGGCAAATCTCTTGCTGAATTTAGTGTAGCCATATAAAAGCAGAATTCTTGTTCTGGTATTATCAGTCCTGCTAGGTGATGTAGACATTCAAGGATTGTTCTGTCATTAGCATGCTTCTCCAAGCAGAGAGCCTGTCTTCACAGCAGCTGACAAGTTTGTGGAGCCTGGAGATGATAGCGTGAAGTGAATCCTGGCAGGAGTCTGGACAGAGTGCTGCTCTAGAAACAGGTAATGGAAGTGCCTCACTATTGCTAAGTAAACCCAGATTTCTTGCCAGTATGAAGTTCTTCTCTAAAGCCAAGGTTCAGCTCGTATTTTACAGACTGAGCCACAAAGGTTTGCAAGGAAAAATTACCTATGGCCTAAGACAGAAGGAACTGGTTTGCTTTCCCATAGGACATGCTTGTCAAAAGTCATCCATGTTTGCTGGGTATTTTCAGGCTACAATAACTCTCCCAGCAAGTTCCCCTGTTGTAGTTATCGCTGCTGCTGGAGGTAGGATTTTGATGTATGTGACTAGAAAGCCAGAGTGGAAGTCGCTGTCTGACTCACACTTCAGTGACTTACTGCAGGACTGGTTACCTGAGAGACTAAATGCTGTTGGACTTGGCAGGAAAGGCTTCTTGGTAAAAAAGGAGATGGGATGTCTAGGTGACTGTTTTCAGTGAGAGTTCATTGGAAAGTTTGTCGCTTTTAGTCTGATATACAGAGTACTTGCTGACCTTCAGAGGAAATAGCAGCATTCTTTCTTTTACAGAGATTCTAAGTGAAAAATTTTTCCTTGGGAGGGATTTTTCATCTTCATTTTGCTTCTGCTTTGAGGCCTGATCTGATTGTCACATGATGCATGGATGTTGCTACATTTGGTCATTGATTGTGTCATTGTCAAGGCTTTCTAGCCCTCAGAAGAGACGCTCTTTCATGTCTGTCCTTGTGGTAGTCACTAAGTATCCTGCAACAGAAAACAGGACATACGCAGTAAAATTCAGCTGTTACTGTCTGTAGTGTAATGAATTTTAACTTTGAACAGTAAACACTAGAGATACTTGGTGTCAAAGCATTTAGACTCATCTGCCAAATGTTTTCTAATGCTCAGAAATCTTAACATCATGCTGGTTAATATGCTACCTATTTTCTAGTTTTGCAGTAAGGAGTAGCATGTCACAAATAATTCATCTAGGATCATATTTTGCCTTTATTGCCATGCAGCTAGAAAGATATACTAGTCACTTAATTAGAGCCAGCTTTTAATGGAGATAATGAAAGGAACAGCGATAAATGGAGCAGAAGCAAGATCCAGGTATTGCTTAGTGCAAGTTACAGGATAAAGGCTCAGAAATGTCCTTTATAGGCCCTTGATTCTGAGCCTATTCTGTGCAAAGTCAGCAAGGTCATGGTTTCTGTCCCCTGTAATAGCCTGGTCTAGCCCAGTAGAGAGTGGCATCAATCTGGAGATGTGTGGTATGTAAGGAGAGTCTAATTGCATCCTATCTTTCGAATGCATCTTTGGCTTAAGCATCTGGCATGGCAAAAGATGTTATCCAAGAGATTTGGTCCCGAGCAACAAACTTCCATCTAGATAAAATTTGCCATATTCAAGGCATACAGTGTGTTCATATTAGAGGCACCAAATGAAGAAATGAATAAATCAGTTAAATATAACATAAACATAATAAACATCAAAATAAAAAATACTGTCTAGGAATCGCTAGAGAGTACCAAACTGCTACCAAAAGACTGTTTGTGGCACCACGTATTAATGGCAGAAAATCAAATGCATCAGAAATGCAAATTCATAGCATAATAATAAGCAATGTTCCAAATAATTTGCAACAACCTATAGCTGAAGATATATAGAACTGCGATTGCTAGCACAGCAAGAGTTTTGCAAGTTTATGGAACTCCAAGAGAGGAGAGCAATAAAGCTGTAATTTTTTTTTTTTTGTCAGACACAGATTGGCAAGACACAACTCTGAGCCCAAGGGCTCAATAAATGAAACTACAAGGACCCTCAAAGTTGCTTTCAATTTGAAACGGTTTTGGGTAAATGGCAGCATTTTAAACATTGATTCAGGGGTGAGAGAGCAATTGTAGATAGTGAAAAAATGATTTATTTGGGAAGTTCCAAAGGCAGAGGAAGTCACGGAAGAATCCGTGGACTTTTCTAAAACCTGTAGCTCCACTTGTACTGGATCATTTGAGAAACTTAAGAATGGGGGGTCGGCAGGAAGGGGAAGAGGGAAGTTTGTTATAAAGAGAAACTTCCCTTTTTTATTTTTGTGGAAAGCCTCAATGCAAGGGACATAGCTTTGTAGTTAAGTTTGTAAAAAATGCAACGCAGGAGTGATAGCGTTCCTACAGAGATATTCTGAGACCAAGGAATACATCCCATTTTTCATCCTGATAGATTTAAGGATGTTAAATCAAGGTGAAAATATTTTCTTGATTTGCAATGTATTTTCACAATGCAAAATGTTAAAATAAAGGTTGATTCCCATTTCATTTAGAGGTCATTATGAATTCCTTTTAAAACAATGCATGGATCAGCAAATTCCCTATTTGTAGTCTACCATCTGTAAGTCTTACTGGATCTATTTAATTAGATTTCAGTGCAGCATCTGTAGCACTGGTAAATTCAAATAATTAAGCTTCATGATTTCTTGTGTATTATAAATGTCACAAAACTAGTTGCTGCAGAGCAGATAATCCCTTTTTATAATTGGAATTTCTTTCATGAATTGTTTCCTCATTTACAGCTATTAGAACTTTGAAAATAATTTTACATAATTTGGTTCAGTTTGAATTGCTTTTTGCTATAGGTTCACATTCTTTATATCTTTTTCTGATGTATCTTATTTTTTTTTCTCTTCAGTTAAATTTTAGATGTTTTTCTTGAAAACTGTTATTACTCCTTTATCAAAGCAGCTGAAATAACTGTGGTCTGGAAAAGGAAGAAACAGAGAAATAGAGCTATTGTGACCCAGATGGAAGCTGAGTTGGATTCATCCCAAAGCATTACATGCTTGTGCCAAGACTCAAGTTTCTAAATGCATGTCACAGATGACAATCTGTTTCATTTAAAAAAAATAATAAAGAAAATCCAAACAGACACATAGGCAGTACCTGGAAGGCTGATACCTGCATTTCAGTCCCTGTTTCGAGGGTTGTTTCTATAGTTTTCAAGATTTTTCAGTAGTTTATAAAGTCTTCTGAGTAGAGATTCAAATGTAACCTTCTGGGAGTTTCACTGTATGGCAGTTGCTGCCTAAGACATCTGAGCCCTAGTGCCTGGTCACTGGAAAGTTTACACGGTATATTCCGGGCAGATACAAAGTCCCTCTGGCTGTGTTTCAGATCAACTCAAAGCCACGAGGTGTAGGTTAACCCTGCTCTGAGAGGTTGGCTTTATCAGCTTGCTTCTGTCATTGCACTAATACAGTTGCCTGGCTTCTTGTCAGCTGCTGGCTCAGTGAGCTCGTGTCTGCCTGGAGCACACTTTATAGCCAACCAAGGTTAACAGCCCAACAGTGCTGGTATCACTGCCCCTGGGAAGCCAGCACTGACTACATCACAGAGCAAGGGGGCTTCAGAGACCAATTTAGCACTGTTAATTAGTAGCCTGTTTATTATATTTTCAAAGTTCTGTATGATGATAAGGTTAATCATTGCTGTTATGCAAGGCAGAAAGGAAGATGGGAGCGTCGTACAGACATGGTTCCTGGCAGGACTCTTGTGGTCGTTTTGTTGAATGAAGAGTCCTGTTACACAGCATGTACTCTTGTGGTCGTTTTGTTGAATGAAGAGTCCTGTTACACAGCATGTTGAGTTAGAATTTGGATACTGAACAAAGCAGACCTTAACCGGCCTTTGGCACCTGAAGGCAAGAGAGAAAGCTTAAAAACAGTCTTGTATGTTTTAACAAATATCTGAAGATATCTGGTCTTGGTTATAAACCAGTTCTTGGGTGACAATCAGGTCATCTAGATTTCATTTTTGTTTCTACCTTCAAAATTTTGGGAAATAGTTGAAAATGTAATTAAGAAGTACTGTAAATGTTCTAAAGCTAAAAAGCAAACAAAGCCCTTCCACATAAAATCTACTTATAATTTTCAAATCCTTTGGCTGAAAATTTGATCTTCAGATTTCTATGACTTCCTGGTTTATGATGTTTAAATTCATATAATTCAAAATAACAAGATTTAAACACAGAAATCTGTGTAAGATATTGGTAGATGATGTAATTTAATTGGTCAAACACTGACATTTGGGACTAAGGATTATTTTAATTCAAGACTGATCTTTTGAATAAAACCAGTAAATGAAATTTAAGAACTGGGACCAGATTTTCATCTACACTGATGCCTAGCTTCAGGTGTTGCCCCACTGCTCTTAACCAAATGAGTCAGTGGGTAATCAGGCACTTTGATCCCATTCTTGGATAGGACCACAAAGCTTTCTCACCATTCTTGCGATGTAAAGGTGTCTTAACATGTCCACAGAAGTGAAAGGATATTCAACACCCTTACTGAGGTTGGAGTAATGGGAAACCATTACTCTTATACCTCATGCTGTCTCTGCAGTCACAGAGTGTGTTTCCACTTCAGGACTCTGAAGCAGAGAGGCGATGTAACTTTTGGGTTTGACACTTTGCTGGGTAAAGGGCAGAGCCAAAAATAGAATTCAGGTCTCTGCAGTGTGATCCTGCTCTAGCTGCCCTGCCTAGTTCTTTCAGCCTATTGCTACTAGAGGCTTTGCTGACCCAGCTGCAAGCAAATTTGGGGACAGCCAAATTTTACTTTAATTGCATATGTTCTTTATGCAAATGCAATTAATGAATTTTCTTTCAGTTATTGAAAGTCACTGCACTTGCATCTTACCGTTTATGTGGTGATTCTGTCAAGTGATGGAAGATTTCCAGTGATGCTTGTGGGAAATGTATTTATCAAGTGTTTATTAAAAATCCCTTCCTGTAATGGAAAAATAAGCAGCATGGGGAGCATGCCAAATAAGTATTAAAGAAACAATCAGAACAATTTAAGAAACACTAGACATGGAAACACTGATGCTGACCAGCTCTTGAGAATTGCCACTAAAACACTCAGAAGCCAGTTCTAGTGTCTGTGGGGGGAGACTGTGAGTGCGTGACAGATGAAAGCTAGTGTTACACTGGTACCTTGGCAAGATACTGCTTAAAACATAGAAAGTCAGCATTGTGACTCTGTAGTTTTGTAACTTGTGAGCAAGTTACTACTTGCTGGGATCAGAAAAAAAAACGATGTGCTCTCTAGGTTTGATTTCCAGTGCCGGCTGTTGAATAAAAAGGTTAAGACAGAAAGAAGCTTTGGTTTTATAAATGGCAGTATCACTGGCTAGACACTTATTATGGAGGTCAGAGGTCACACAGTGTTGAACATTAATGCAGCAGTACCAACACATTTCTTTTGTAACATTACTGTCTTTTCCAGTGATTAACGAATTAAGCATCAATCTATTATTAACACTGGGAATTGAGTGGTATCAGGTATTATACATAATTTTCCATTTATACAAGTTATCAGTTTCCAAAATATTTCTGAACTAGTGATTATTTGTCTTTCAGGGGGGTCATTTAATTCTTTGCTTGTTTTAAGTATGTTGTATGTGATTTATTGTGATTTATGGAGCTGACAAGGACTGGATCATTGGGAACACAGTGAGTGAGTTTGTGTATCTGTTGAGTAGTAGCTTTTGTTGGAAATAAACTATTATATTTTGGGGTAGTTCTTAAGACATGTAGTTTTCCTTCTTTCCTCTTGTTGCATTTACTTAACGATTTACAGATTTATTTATTTATTTATTTAGTATTTTATTTTATTCTTCATAGAAATAACTCAAATTCTACCCATCTGTTTTTCAGTCCCACACAGTTCTATACAAACCAGTCTACAGAAGGAATTCAAATACTCTCAGCCTAATTCACTATCATTGTTTTTAAGCCAGTGAAACTTCACTGAAATAATGAAATTAATAGAATCACAAAGCATAATAATGGAATACTGTTGTGATGAATCAGGTTTGGCTATTAGCCAAAAACCTGCTGATCTAACTCCAGAAATCCTGCATCTGCAGAATTAAATAAACCAGATATTTTTCAGGGGCTCAAAAATGCCCGAGACTGTGTTTTCCTGAAATTGTAATGTGCTTTTATTATAGTTGCATATCTGTGACCTTTGGAATCACATAGATTTTTCATGATTAATATGGATTCTCTGTTAGCATAGAAAAAGAGCATCATCAAAATTCATATGTATGTCACCTGGCAAGTAGCATCACTCAAGCAGTAATATGAAAGCCTTTGAAAGCATAGAAAAAGCTGATGTTCACTGGCATGAAAAGAACATCCATAATAGTCAAGCCGACACCTCTTAATCCTAATGAGTTGTTACAGAAGTTTCTGAAAGGTAACTGCATGTTTTTCCAGCAGTGGCTAAAAGGAAAATACTGATCAACATGGTTGATGTAATGTGGTATGTTAAGACTTTTGGCATGTCCTAAACATTAGGCTGGTTTGCTTATACCATGGTTTTAGCAGCATTCAGGCAAATAACAAAAATGAAGATCAATAAAAGCATTAGAAATAAATGTTATTCTCTTGGGTAAAGTAATACATTGTGTTGCACCTGAACAAAGCATAGATTTACAGTATTGTTCGTGAAAAAGCATGATGGCCAATTGATAGAGGAGTTGTCCCAGACATCCTTTTCTTCAATACTAGAAAACTCTGTTACTGTTGTTAGTGAAACAGGTAAAAGTCAATTCTGTGGACTGGCTTGTGTATAAAAGAAGCTTGTGATATGGAAATTCCCCAAAGCACTGTATAAACATAGGCTTGTCTTCTGACCTGTCGGTGCCATTTTACTATGTATTTCAGAACATATTTAGTTAATATGTAGTTCAGAAATAATACCTTTGCAGCTAGAAAGACTGAAGAGATCCTGTTCATTGGAATTGGGTCAAACATCTGTTAAAGAAGTAAGTGGCAGTTCCTGACTCCTGTAAGGAACAGGCACCGAGGTGATTGAGCCCAGATATCCAGAACCAGTTTTAGAACAAATGGCTGCAAGGCATATTCTTGAAAGTAATGGACCGTGAGGGCAGTCTCAAATTTGCTGCATGTCACAGACTCATCTAAAAAATTGCCTATTTCTGTATATATTGGGCATTCAGTAATGCACATACGAAGACAGTTGTGTCTTTGTGTTTTGAGCAGGAGGTTGAGTGAGAGACCTCATGTGGTCCCTTCCCACCTGAATGATATGGTGATTCTATGATTCATGTCCTGATACAGATATGTTCAACCAAAATGATTTGAGGTGGTTTGTTTGTTCTTCTCTTGCTGTCTTTTATAACTGTCAAGTTGAAATCAGGTGGCGTTGACTACTTCAGTGTTTCAAGTATGGATAGTTGTGACCAATGAAAACCTATTTTTTCTGTTAGTGAAGGTGTCTCTGAAAAACTAAGACCCAGAAGATACACAAGCAGTATTTCTTCCCATTTCTGGTGGGATGGGGGAGGGGAGAGAAAAGAGGCAGAGGCTTCATAAATTACTGATGGGCCCTTATAGCTGAAATTTGTTGTCCTTACTGAGTGGTTGCACCAACAGTTGTGATGCATGTGACTCCTGCTGAGCTGTGCTCTGTGGGAGTTGAGACACAGTGTTCTTTTTCAGTAGAAGTGGCTGTCATTTTCTAAGCTTGGTGGTTATGTAAAATATGGCTTTTAAGTATTAGGGTGTCTTTGTGTGTGTGTATGTCTCTATGCAATAGTAGTGCAGTTCTTTCAAATTTATGGTGCATCATCTTTACATAACCATTTCAAGCTGGTTCAGCAAATGAAGCAAAGAAGAAAAGATTCTGTTTAACCCCTAAACCATGAGATTTTATTTCTAGTTGCTCCTTTGGGGGGAATATTCACATGGATTATAAGTAGCCTTTAAAAATAATACCCCTAGTCCATATACTCAGAGCTGATCCCCCAAATTAGTGTGTAAAAATACAAATAGGAGAAAGCTGTTTTGGAGGAGCTCTGATCAAATGACATTTGGTCAGTTGGTTTTATTTCTTAATTCTTTTGACAGCAAAACGAAAGAGGGGGAAAATAAATCTATCCTGCTTATTGGTCTTATTCTTTCACTTCTTATATAAATTTCTATATTTTAATGTATTCTAATATTTCTAACTGGGTATTTGGCAATTCTTGTGATCTTGTTCTGAAGGGGAGATTCAGCAGTAGTGTTTAAGAATTGGATCACTTTCTCCATGTGTCTACTTTCATAGTAGGCATGTTGAACAAAACAAACATTATAGA
The DNA here is from genome assembly GCA_026212715.1 of Elanus axillaris. NCBI lineage: Eukaryota > Metazoa > Chordata > Aves > Accipitriformes > Accipitridae > Elanus > Elanus axillaris. Next base: position 17,241,121 of record JANZLQ010000044.1, on the reverse strand, counting down.
AAGAGAAGGCAATGCCAAAAAACTCTACACACAAATGTGTCTGGAATTCACCATATTTTCCCATTGCTCTCCTTTTCTACTTGTTGTTCAGAACTGCTAGAACAAGATTTGATTTCAAGGACAGCTAACATTCGAATCATTTGAAAACTTGATCTGACATCCCAGAGTATCCTTTTAAATGGCATGTTATCAGAAAAGAAGTTAAACAAAGGACACATGTAGAAGAGTGCTGAAAATATCAGAGGAAACTGTTGTTGCAGTCTGTATGATTTCAAAAGCACGTAACAGCTGATAGGTGTTTTGTTCTAAAATATAAAGTCATTCTGATTGTCTGTGAAGAGAAGATAATAAGAGCATGGTAATAAGGGGTTAAAAAGGTCAAGACCTGTGTACACAATAAGGTTTGCAGAATGTAGACTTGGAGAGAGCTGAAGTAAAACAAGGAAATAAAAATTACATGGCCATAGTGCCTAACTATCACTTATTTTAAGGTCCTCTTTGGCTGCTCTGGCAATGCAGAGCAACATTAAAGTGCAAGTAGTATAAATGAGAATTGGGCCACAGTGAAGGGACGAAGGGAAACCTGCCACAATCATTTATAAAGAATAACTAATGAATTCTCAATGCAGATTAAAAAAAGCCCTAAATACTTGCTTTTTTTCTGTCAGGATCCATTATATTTTGGGGTATGTGCTCTACCTTCAGCTACCTTTCAAGCAGGAAGCATGTCTCTTTGCTCTTCAACACTTGTAACATGCTTTTCCCTAGGTATTGAATGTTTTTTTTTCTTTTAATCACCTTAGTTTAAATTATTTCTTTAGCAATTAATAACTTGCCTGAACACAGAAACATTGGTAGGTGGCAAACATACAGTAGGCTCTCTTCTGCCCCCCACCATAATTTTCATAGATTTCTCTGTCATGAATAGAACTATTCAGAGTATTTTGTCAAAATTAACATTTATTCTGAAGCATGAAATGTTTCATGGGTACCTTTTAATTGTCCCGTTTTCAAGTGTGGATATTTTCCAAGCTCCAGAGCTCTCTTGGCGCAGCTAGTAAGAGAGGAGCACTGAAAATGTTTCAGTCTTGTTTCTTTTTCCAGCTGGAAAACAGAGGTCATGGTAAACTACTTTGACAAAAGTTTTCAAATATTTAGGAATTTTATTTCACTGGGAAATAAGAGAGCAAACAAATTTGAAACTTTTCAAGTGTTGATGGAATGGCGTTGTCTGTCAGTGGTCAGCTCTAGTAACACTTGCATGTCAAATGTTTCCTGTGTCAGGATCCCGAGATGGCTCTGTCAGGCTGTCACGGCAGGCAGGTGGGTGGCTAGGCTCCAGTACCCTGACCAAAAATCCTGTGGGTGTACCGAGTTTAGCTGCCAAATGATGGCATTTTCATGGAAGAGAGCTCACATGTGACTATTTGGGTGACTGATGGGATTGAAGGAGAGTAAGGCAAAATGAGTGCTTTACAACATGGTTCATTGGGCAAAGGTAATGGTGTGAACCCTGACAGGCATAGCAAGAGATTTGCTTTCAGAGAAAAGTCATAGTCACAGGAGTACTGCATTTCCTAAAAGACTATAAATTAAACCTGCTCCTATAGCTTTGCTGCGTAGCAGAGAAGCATAAGATTAGATGGGCTGAGTTGTATTATTCTGAAATAATGTCCTATAATGTTGTGTTCTACTTAGTGGTAAATGCAACTGTTTAAGAAGATACCGGTCACTTTAAACCCTGGTCACAGGCTCCTTAAAGGAGCACAGGTTCTGTTACGCATGGTTGCAGTTAAATAAATGGCCCAATTGAGGATGTCTTTCTCAAATTGCAGAATTAGGAGCGCGAGAACTGCTAAATGTTGTTGCAAATGAGGAAACAGCTGTAAAATTTCAGATAGGCAGGGTAGAGGGACCAGAAAAGGGCAGAGGAATATGTTGCCACATTACTGTGATGCTGCTTCTATCACATATATGGACACGCACAGTCTTGTCTGCTTTCATATTTGAGTCAGTGCAGGACTTGAACCTGCACACTAATTCAACAGGTAGGTTCTCTATACTGCTTCTGTATCACTGTTGCAATATGTCTGATGAGGGAAAATGCCTTAAAAATAAATGATAAAGGTTTTAATTTAAATGAAGAAAAACTTGAATTCATTTGAATTTGGATTTTCAGTTGTCTGTTCTGTCTCTCATTGCAGTGCATTGCTTTTAGTTCAGAATACTTTATTATAGCATTTTAAATAACAAATAAATATAAATACCTCATTATAATTTTAGTCATATAATCTGGTGACTTGGTTTGATTTATATAGTGCAAGCAAAAGGGTGTTATTTGGCTCTTCTGTACCCACAGATGCATGGCTAGTCATGCTGTTTTATCTACAACACAGCTGCTACTGTGTTACTGAGTTTTCCATCTCAGTGAAATCAATTTCTCCCACGTACAGCCTGATTAATCAGCCTGTACACAAAACTGAAACCATCCTGTAACTGAAATCTACCATCCTTACCTATGACTGGACTGAAGAATATCAGAGCCGGTGAGTGGCATAGTTTTCATCTAAGGGTTAGGGTTAGGGTAGCAACTGCGGCTTTTAAGTGTCACTTGTGTCACTTGCATTGGATGGCTTTAACAGAGTACATCTGCATAGATACAAGTCTCTACCCCACTGTCTTTCCGGAGCTATTATGGGGGGCATTTCACAAAGAAGAGAAATATGCAGACATTTCAGTTGGGACACTCTGGCTGTGACCACACCACAGAGGAAGTGCAGTTCCATCAAAAAGGTGCAAGTCTGGGATTTAGAAAACTGGCTTTCATTTCATGTTGCTTCAGGTTTGCTGTATGACTGAAGTCACTAAATCACTGTATACCCCAGGTTACTGTCCAAACACCTTTGGAGTGGGAACAGTGTTACTTGCCATTCCTGTAGGTATGGTACAGATAATATACCAGCATTTGTGAGGCTTACAAAGATCACTACACTGTGGCCCCATTAAGTGCCTTAGATGGACTGTAGGAAATGGTTTCCTCATGCCATGAATGTCTCTTAACTCTCTGTAGAATTTGGTTTTTCTGTAAGCTAAAATCTCAGGTGCTAAAAGTGCTAGGACTTTTCCCTGACCTTTCCTTTCCATACTTGTGTCTCATTATTCTTCTCTTCTCTGTTTATCATTCCATAGTTAGCTGAAATAATCAGGGTTCCAGCAGGAACACCTGCCGTGATTAAACTGAAGGACCATATGTTGGCTCAGCAGGGCAAAGTCACCTATAAACTATTTTAATTTTTTTGAAGGGGAGGACGGATCTTACTTTCAGGGAGCAACTCGTATGAAGAGGTAGTGAAAAATCCCTCTCCAAGTGAACTGGCATCAATGTCCATACTGCTAGGTAAGCAGTACAGTGGTACTTCAGTCTTGATTTTTCATTATAGAATTCTGCCAGGCTGGTGATCTTTCAGGCTTTAACAGAGCAAAAGATACACTTTAAATGTGATTCATCTCATCTAAGTTGAGATAGTTGTATTTCAGCCAGGTGGTTAGACTTGTTTTGCAGCCACTGGAATGAAGCAGACAATTGATACTCGGATGTGGTTCATCTGACCTGATTTGGATAGCTGTGTTAGAATGAGATGAATAGTGCCTGCTTCTGCCTATTGACTAAAGGAAACCTAGATAACTAACTTTGATGAATACTACCTTTCATGTCAATATTCAGATATCTTCTGATATACGATCTTTCTATAGTTCAAGCTCAAGCAACATATAGTCCTGAATGGAACAAGAGTTTTCCTGTTAAAATAGCACCAAATGTTACCAAGTCAACATCTTCAGGTTGCAGAGTTGTAACTTTTCTGACAGACTACATGTGCAGTTCTTTGAATACTGCAATATTATGCATTTTAGATTATAGTCTATAGATGGCCAAAAATTCTCAGCATTGCGATACTAAAATGGTAACGTTCTAAAATAGTTGAATATCAAGATGAGATGTGACCTATTGAGAAGAGATTCTTACAGGTTACTCTTTTTCTTGTTCCACAGAAAACAATTATAAGACCTATGTATTTGACAGTAGTTTTGGTATTTTTCTTTAATATGATATAGAAAAATACATTTGTAGAGTGATAAAGATCAATACATTACAGGATTTAGAGATGTCCTAGGCTTTTTGTACTTCTCATTTTTGTGGAAAGTTCTTCAGTATTTCACTGTAGCAATGATACTAATAAGCTGTTATAAAAGCAATTCAGTAACCCTCAGGATTCCTGCTGTAACACTTATAGCATTTTATTTCCATTCAGTGGATAAAGATTAGAGGAGCATTTTATGGCAATCACAGCAAAACTTACAGTGACAGATGACAATGCCAAACTCCAAAGAATCGTATAAAGGTAACCTCATAATTGTGAAAGTGGTTGCCGGTAAAAAGTAAGATTTTCAATTTGCTGTTGAATTTTTGTGTTGTATTCTTTTTTGCTATAGAGTTGAATAGAGATTCTCAAGACGCACAAACCCAACTAAACCTTACTGTAACTGGGAATATTTCTACACCTTAATTGTCTGATTGCCTTGTATTCATTTGAGAATGAGTGATTGTTTTGTAACAAAGCAGGGGGCTTCTATGATACCTTAGATGTGAGGGGAGATGATTATCATTGCCCCCACCACCATACAACTCCACTGGCTTGATTAGAATTGCTCCTGATCTGTACCTTCAGAAATGAGATGTTTTAACCTTATGACGTGGAAGAAATGGCAAAAAAATTCTATTTGATATGTTTTATGAATAATCCATAATTTGTAATTTTTAAGTCTGGCAAGCACTTGGAAGTTGAAACTGGAAATGGTGTATCTTTAAGTTTCCAGAGATTTAATAAATATATCCTTTTCTCATGACAAAAATCTGTTCCCTGGCAATTTTAAGCAGATGCTGCACAACTTACTGGAAGATTATTATCAGAAAGGAACTTCTCTCTCTTTCTTTCTTCCTTTCTTTCTTTGGATAGTATCTGGTGAAGTAAGAAGTATGGATTTGCCTCAGATTCATTTTACCAAACTTTTCCTCATTTCATTTATGTAAAGAAGTCCAAACATATCTGTAATAGCCTCAAGTTAGTCGTTACCATTAAGGATTTAGACTGTTAACAGCATGATGATGAATAAAGACCTGACAAAGCTATGGAGGGGAATCCATTTGTGGTCGTTTCTATAAAGGCCAGTTTTGTCCATCAAAATGCTTTTAAGGTCTAAGGGAGTCATTTTGGAGGAGTATTTTTCTAATTGGTGAGGAAAGGACAAGTGAACTGATTCAAGCTAGTTGATTGCTGACTGACACACAGTGAAGACTTACGGATAACCTCGCACTTTGGTTAGCATGTTGGAGATGGGGAGAAAACCATGGCTGTGCGTTGCTGGTGCCCTTTATGTCACATCTGAGAGACTGGGGTGGGTGGACATGGTAGACTTTGCATTTCCTGAAAGTATTTCCAGGTGTCTGTTTCTTCATAGCCTGAACCTGCAATCTGCAAGAGCTTCTGGCAGCTCTGTTCACATATAGCAGCAAAATGAGACGTGTTTTCTTCTCATTATACTCTGTGATTCTCACAGTCTTTTCTATGTTATAACATACTGAGGATAAAGATTTTATTTTAAAAATAACATTATTTTACACACAAGTTTCTGCTCATAGAAAAAGACTTTTTATGAGTACTTAAAGTAATATTTCTAGCTAGTTGTGTGCAAGAGGTGATTCAATTGACTAGCATCATGGTAGCATCCTTGATTCATTGGCAGTATTTCTTCTATACGGGACAACCAAATAACCCCTAAGGGACAGGTATTAGACTCTTCATTAATGTTAGTAGATTTGTGTATGTGACTGTGCAAACCCCAATCTAGAGAGACAGATCTGAGACTCCTTGTGGAGGAGGTCCTCGATGAAGCAGGGTCTCTTTACTCCTCTTTTGTGTTAGTGAGATTCCTTTTGCTGTTAATCATCAGATTAAAGGGATGTTCTTCAAATGGATTGTTAAAAATACTGCTGAAAACTGGCATTTCCTTACTCACCAAAGAACCTCTCTGTGTCTCATTAGAAACTACCTAAAACTCTTTACTGTATACTGAAAAAACCCCTAGTAAAAAAATAAAATAAAATTTTGAAGCTTTGAAAGTCATATGTCTTTTGCCACAAGATGAAGCTGATGCCTACTTCAGTTTATAGGAATCTCTATTGAAAGATTGTCTCTCTAGTCCTTCTAGAGCCAGAAGTTACTAAGACCAGTGTTTTTTGAAGATTTTTCCATCCTATTTGTTGTCTCTTTTAGCAACGTAGTTAACCGTGCTGGTAGAACTGTAAGAGGATTAAGGGTGGGCCAAGATATGAAAGATACCTAAACAATCCAGCTCCTGGGTAAAGTCTCAGATGAGGAGCTATTTGCTTTGGTCTGGGGAAAGATCCACCTAGTGTAAGACTCTAGTGCAGTACACATGAAAAGGCCTAAACTCACGGATATGCCAAAGTTAGTAAATTGTGTCCCCGTTTACTCTGGCTAAAGAAGATATGATCACTTAGGTTCATTCAAGTTATGTGCCCTTTTTTCTTGCTTTTTCTGCTAAGCATTCTTCACAGACTTTCTGAACTGTTTCAAAGATTCTTTTGTTATAACTGATTGGTCTTTTTCCCTCTCTTCCTTTCTTGGCCATTTGGATTACAGCATTTATATGTGTTCTGAAGTTTCCATGACATTTAAATTCTTTCTGTATAAGTGTGGGCATTGAATGAGCATTTAACATGCTGCACCAAGTGGGAATTCTGTTCTGTATGTCCTGAAAAGATATGGTCGTGTCAATCTGTCTTGTTTGGGGATTTATTTTTTTTTTTTTTTTTTGAGAAATACTTGTGGATAGATAAACATGAAGCTTCATGGGATCATGTGACATAATTATCACTAACCAGTGGCTAAAAAGGTTTTTAGATATTACAGAATATAAATGAGTGCAGCTGGTGTACCCAAGACGCAATTGGCAGTGTGGAACTGGTGCCAGGTTATGATTCTAATAAATCTTGATATTTAATATGCAGTAGTGATCTTCTGTTTGAAAGATAAATAATGTAGATATTTTGCAAAGAGGACAAAAAAAGGTAGATTTCCAGTGGGAAATGTGAGAGAATGTGGCCTTCTGTCTCCAGAGGTAAGATATCCTTAACAAGCAGACCACAGAAATAAAAATATTGGGAAGAGAGTAAGAGTAGAGTATTCTCTTCTCTGTCATGCCCTGGTGACCCTTGGGTTTCCTGATAGGATATCTACACAGGAACTTGGCATGTAAAAATGTACTTAATTTCCCACTCTACAGCACAGAGTGAAATGCCATTATATCAGGTGTGGGATTCAGATATTAATGAGCTAAAGTAAGTATTGCTATCTGATAACCTTATCTGTAGCTCAGAGATGCTAGATTCACTATCTCCATGTCTAGACTGGAGAATGAAGCAAGTACCTGAGTGTGCCCAGAAACACTGAGCTAAAAACACTGCACATGCGGAGAAGCCAGAGGCACTATTAAGTTCTTAAGACTCTATGCATATCAAAGTACAGACTTGAGATGGCAGGTCAAAGCAGCAGCGGTACTCTAAGGAGAACAGAGATCTGGAGGGCAAGACACAGTCTTACCCTAGAGGGTGAAGATTATTCACTTAGGATCTGAATATGGAACATCTGGACTGTACCGTTTTTCACTGTCAGTTTTCATTGTTTGCCATCTTCTTACTTAAGCCATTGTTAATTTGAAGGTGTGTCCATGATCAAGCTACTTACTGGACACATTAGGTAACAACTTTGTTCAGATAATGCTTCATTTCATTCTAAAAGCAAAGTAGCTCTAGAATCCAAGTCTATACCTTCTGGCTTTTCCCTATTTATATGGCAATGGCATTTGGGGAAAAAAAACCCCTTTGGTATTTGTATGGATTTTTTGAAAAATTAGAAGAATGGATCAGGAATGAGAAGCTGGGTTGGAAAAATATACTTTACTCTTAAAATAAAAAAAAAGGATGGTGAAAAGTAGAATTCATTAACATTATAATTTTTCTGTTCACATGCATTGTAAACATGTAGTTTTATGGTTATGTTCCATACTTCTACACCATCTGGAGAGTAAGAATTTCAAAGCACAATTTTTTTTCCTTATTTTCATTGGTGTTTCAGGAGTTTGCTTTAAATGCTTCATGAAGAGCAATTTTCTGATATAATGAACTTGAAAGTAAGTTTTGATAGATTGAGTCCCCCATTTGTCTAATAAGTAGAGTTCTGTAACCTAGTATTATGCAGTTGCTGCTGAGAATTTTTCACAGATTAATTTTCTAATGTGCAGAATGACATTTAAAAAGTAGTTTACTTCTTACTAGGACATTACATGCTCTTTAACAAATTATTTTACTCCTTCAAATTCTACCTGAAAAAACCAACACATTTTAGCAGTAACAGCTTAGAATATTTTTATCAAAAATCCTTGTTCTAGTGTATTCCAAAATCAGTTTATCTGAATGTCTGTTTATTTATTTGTATTCATAAAATAAATACCAATGCAAAAATAATTTGATAGGTCCTAATGTAAATTAAATTGAACAACCAATCAGAAAGAGCCATTCTGAAGTTTTTCATCCAGAGAAGGCCAGAAAAGCATTAGCATGGAGAAGTGTGCTGAAATGAAAATGCACAGCTGAGCACTTTCCATCATGCAACCAAGGACATTTCAGAGATTCTGAAGTTAAATCAAACCAAACCAGTGGGTGTACAGGTCAGCTGGTTTGCCTTTGAGGTTTATGCCATGGCTCAGAGGCAGTGTAACTATCTAAAAGTATTTTCTGTGGTTTTAGAGATAAATCAGTTGCACAGAGCCAGGCTGAGTGCCTGAAGAAACAATACATGTAAGAGCACTAGACACTTGCAGAAGGTAATTTCTTTTTAATGTCTTATTCCTAGAGTCATTTGGTTATATCTGAATCTCATCTTTTATGTTTTTCAAGACTGTATAGGAAAAGTTAGGAACCCACAAGTCAGAAGGTGCTAGGCTCACATATTTATTTTTCTTAACACTGTAATCTTAATTTTTTTGGTGATTCCTTTGAAATTGCTATTCTTTCTTTTTCAGTAGTAGTAGTAGTAGCTTCTCTGTTACTCTTTGAATGTTTGGAGTTAGTATTGCTGAAGCTACTGTCTGCTGATACATACGATATTTTTCATGAGATGGTGACATTGGGGTATCTGTTATACTGCATATAGTATCTGGAAGCAAAGCAGTTAACAATTTGCAGGCCTGTTGCAAAAAAGTCATAGTGGATGTAGATAATGATAATAAGAGCAAGTTTGGGGCAAGACTACTTTGAAAACGCTTGTTATATTTTCTCCTTTTCCAATGTCAAATGTAGAGGGATCTATATGTCAAGTGATGTCACATAACAGTTAAAAATTTAAAATCACCTGACATGAAACCCACAACCTTTGAGGAGGACTTGTGAGTTGCATAATCTGAAAGAAATTTTTCAATAAGACCATTAACAGACTGAGGTTGCTATACCAGGTGGGAAGGGAATTCCCTGAAGACAAAGGACATTTTGTTGGATCTCTAGGAGTTTTGTACTGATCTCGCAATACGTGTTTCCAAACTCGGTTATTTTGACAGGGAAACCTCGTTCTAAATGGACAGAATACTTTGGAGGAAAATTTGAGGGGGAGGCTTCCCTTCTTAGGGAGCCATCTGGTTCACAGTTTGAAGTTTCCTGATCTACTCTCTAAGTTGTCTTTAGTTGCAATGACTGTTCTATATGTTTCCCAACACTTGGATCCTAGTGCATGTGATAGTTACTATAAATCATACAGAAGATATATGTCTGAAATGGTCTCTGAATTTTAATATTTTTGAGAGAAATAGATTTATTTTTAAAGCATGATTTTTAAAGTGTATAAAAATTAATTTAATCAACACATTTATTCTGCATTTTGGATTTTTTTTTCTCCTGTGTCAACACACTGAAGTACTCCTTTGGATTATTTTCTCCTCTATATTCAAGAGGTGTGCCTCAATAGACTCTTTAATTTGTAGAAGTAGCATCCCTACCCGTGTGAACAGCTTTACAAAAGCTGATGGTTACTTACTGCTGAATGTAATGGATGAAAAACCAGGAAATACTTGTAAAAGTAATTCAAAATGCTTCTTTGCAGCATCTTGAATAGCCTTTGAATGTCTCTAAAAGCTGCATGCAGTTTCCTATTTTCTTGCCTCCTGCAATTACATAAATTTAAAATTTTTAAAAAGTTCTACATATAATGACAAGTGAATTATTAACAGTGAACGAGGGTTGCCCACTGTGACCTAGCCTTTTTTCCGACCTAACAAATGCAGACCTTTGCATGGTCAACAGAAGGAGTTATTGGGCTCTCTTAATTCGCAGTTTAAATAAAATTGGATTGTGGGAATGAGAATCAATAGTTTAAATAGTTTACTTAAAAGCAATATGGAGATCCAAAAGAGGCTTTATAACAGGTCAGACATGTTGAGAGTACAGTGCTCTGTGCTTAGTCAGCTCTTGGCAGCACTACTGCTAGCCATGGTAATATTTATATAGCACCAAGGCACAGCAGGACAAGAATGTATCTTCCAAAGGACAGTTTGAGAGCATGCTTTTGAAACCTTACAGTTCTGAGGATATTACAGCCAGAATCTAACTCTTTCAAGGTAGAAATCCCAGATTTACTGGGGATCTGAACACAATGAATAGCTTAGTCATCAGATTTGGATGTAATGAAAATGAGAAGGGAATGATCTGTTCCCTGGCAGTTGATAGCTCTGGTTTGAAGATTTCTTTCTTGTGTTCTTCTTCATTGTATCATCTGAACAACTAAGTAACGGATTTCCTTGTTGCAAGATTTTTTGAGTTGCAGAATCATTAATCTTAGTTCACAACTGGGGTTGTAGACAGTAGATAGTCTATAGATTTATTTGAATATTTTTCAGAAGAGTACACTGAACCAGTAATTGGGTCCACTTCATAAACAGTTTATTGTCCTTACATTTTCCATGATGACTTCTCCATGGATCATTTGTTGCTTTTGCACTAAATTTCAGTAAACTTAATCTGGAAAAGCAGAATCATTGTAAATCTCATTAAATTTTGCAATTAAGGAAGCTGAGTACTTCTCTGGGTCAGCTTAAAGCAGCAGAGGTGATTTTTTTTAATTATTTTTTTTTTTAGTTCTGTTTCTGAACAGAAGAATTTGAAGAGGGGGGGGAAAGAAATCAGTTTCAGTGAAACCAAAACTGGGATAGGAGGCATTGTTTTATTTTTTTAAAAGTCTATACATACCATATATGAAAAAAAAACATACTGACAGAACACAGTTTTTCATTTGTTCTGTGGAAGGATGTTTTGCACCAGTTTTTTTTGTTTGTGTGCGTGTGTGTCTTGCTTTACCCTTTTATCTAAACTTCTGCACTTCTTCCAATGATGAGAATTTTGTGGAGACTGTAGTGGTTGCCCCAAGAACACAAGGACTGCTTAGTGTGTGTCCAGCATGCATCATAATCCAGTTGAGGAACACAGTCCTTACATCTGTTCCAGGTTATGTTCTGCTAAGTTTTACAGCATGTCAGAAAGAAGGAGAGAAATAAATGCCAGGGGTGCAAGTTTCCCACTTTATTCCATAAATGTGCTGACTGAGAGGACTCCAATCTTGTGTACTTTCAGATCAGTACTACAGAAATATCTTCTCTAATGGCCTTTAGAATGGAGCCTTCGTGTTTTCTAGTGGCTGAATTTTGGCAGAGGGATAACCAGTAGGTGTGGCAATTCATTCATTTACAACCAGGCTGCTAAATGGTATACCTAGAAGACTTGCTGCCTCTGAAATTGAGAAATAATAAAACTCAGACTAATCCAGTTTAATCTTTTTTTTCTTCTGCATTTAGCTGGTAGGATATAAAAGAAGGTAACAACTTTATTTTTATTTGTCCTTTATTGTATGCTGATCATATTATATCACAATAAGTGCAAGAGGGTTTTGGGGGTTGTGCTTTTTTAAAAATAATCTTATCTGAACAGAAATTCTGCCTGAAACAACTGAAATATTATCCTACTAAGCCTGGATGAAAATTTTTGTGAGTTTGTGGTTTGGTTAAAATGGAATGAAATAGGACTGTTTTGTCTGATGTTAAAGCTGTGTGTGGCAAAGTGTATTTTAAAGTAACTTACAAAAAATAATATTGGGAAAACACAGGGGGTACATAGCAAATTCAGTGCATAACATTCTTGATAACCTCACTGCTGACTGAAGATGAATGGATCTGTACTGAAGCAGTTTGTTAGAAAGGTTCCTGGAAAAACAATGTTAGATCATTCATGTTTGAATACACACCATTGATAACAGATGAAGAATATTAACATAGAATTATGGAGTAATATAATTAACTGTATTTTTGCCATGTTTGTAAGGAGTCTGTAGACATTTATAAGTCACATCTGGTTTGGGTTTTTCTGCAATGAATATGTTGACAGCCGAATTTAGCTGATGCAGTAAAATGGACAAGCTGTTCAGTCGCATTGTGTATGTTTCTATGGGGCTAGAGGCTATTCAGAGATCTCTTCTCAGCTAATGTCCAGAATTCAGTGCTCTTGAAAAGTGACTTACCAGCCCAGTCTTGTTCCTACAGATTATGATTACAGTCCCTCTTAAATCTTCCTCTGATGGAATTGACAGCAGAAGGTGCTGCTGAATGATTAAGAAGTCCTTGTGAAAATACCTAAGAGGGGTGTATATATATAAAGTAGCTTTTTAAAAGCAGAATCTTGTGAGAGCCCAGCAGGAAAGCTGAAATAATTTGCATGTTTTTCCAGCATAATGTGTCACGTAACTTCTATGCAGTATTTCTAAAAATGTATTTATCTTGCTTGTAATTAAACTTGAAATGTTGATGTAATTGCAGCCTGGGCTACATGCAAAGTATGAAACAACCTTGCTGTGTGTTATTCAATGGGCAATTTAGAAAACTGCTAGTTGAATATAAGCATATTGCTACAAGCTCCACAGGATGTAGAGGTAGAGTATTCTCATAACAGGGCAGAAGAGGAAATCTGAGGACGCTGCAGAAATACAGAGCAAGTTACAGCCTCTGGTCATCAGAAGTTACTATATCCAGTGTTGGTGTTTCTAGTCTAGTACTCCTAAAGGCCTTTGAAATTTCCCTCTCTCCTACAGTAGTTGAAGATTTTCTTTGCTATATGTCATTTCACTTAGAAGACTGCCACATGACCAATAAAACTGATTTCTCCTTTGTGTGCGCATAAGCAAATTGATCAACAAAGGAAAGCAGGCTCCATGTCTTCCATACGCAATTTCAAGGTACTTTAGTGTTAAGCTTACTACTTCAGCTCTCAGTGAAGTTGAGAAGCTTTCCTACCTGAATTTGCTACCTACGTTCTGAAGAGACAAACCTTTTATCTGTGGTTTCATCGAGTTTCAAGAAGGAAAGGATCTCCCTGAGTCAGTAGTAGTAATTTATTCCTAATGAAGCAAGCATGGCATTTAGCTTTTTATACTTGGGAAACAGGCATTGTTTCTCTGAACCATAACCTCATGCAGGCTTTCCCCAGAGAGCTGGGCACTGCCTCATTCTCTTGGAGGCAGCAGTGAAACCTTCTTACTTCCTTTTGGCATAACCAAAAGTAAATTCACTATGTCTGTAGGTACTGGGCCTTGAACATTGCAAACTCTTTCTGGATTTGTGCGGGAGTTTTGGAGACACAAGTGACTCTACTGTATGATGTATAATGTGCTTTTTTTGAGCAGTAATAATTAATGGCTGTTAAAAGTGATATAACTGACTTGAAACATGGTCTCAATATCAGAGATTTATACAATTTATGAAAGAACAAACTAAAATTATATAGAAAACTAAGTGGTAAGGTGATTAGTATTTGTTTTGGCTCATTTTACAGAAAGGAATTGTCCTCTTCAGTAACATGATTATTTCAGCTTATTAAAGCAGTGTTAATAAGATCTGAAGAGTTTTGGAAAACATGCTCATTTGCTGAATACTCTAAGGGAGCAAAACTTGAAAGGAACATGCCATTTGAAATGTGTCAAGCACAAATGATTGATACATCTGCCAAAATTATTTGGCTTCAGCTGGCTTTCTAAATGTTGGGGTTTTTTTTCAGTAGAGTCATACATAAGAGATGATTAACAGAATGAGGAAAATGAGGAGCTGAAAAAAAAAAATCACAAAATAATTTCCTTCCCTTGTGTTATTACAGGGTTGAAAAATTCAGAGACATCCTACAACTGTTAGAAACCATTGCAAAGAAAGCTTTTTGCCCTGCAAACAGCTTCATGAAAAGTAAGCATAAAAAGACATTGCCATTTTAGCAGCATCTTTTGAACATTAAGTCTCTCTTCTTGTATGCTAAAGCCTCAGAAACACTTTCCCTTATAGTCTGGGAATTCTCTGTCTTTGAGGTAAGGATGAATCTGTGTTTGTTTGATCCATGTTATGTTTAAGGAGATTAACATATATTCAGGATAATGAAAACCATTTCAGATGCACAGTGCATCTTTGTTGTGGTAAAAGGCTGATATTAGCTTCCTGCTGAGGCCTGCAAAACCAGAGCCCTTGAATGTAACAGAGCTCAGAGGCATGCTTCTGGACTAGCATTGTGTCTTAAGAAGTTTCTTCCTTGCCATGTTGGGTTGCAGCATTTCTTGTTACGTTTTTGTCTTGTTTTTTTGGAGAGGAAGGGTGTTGTGGGTTTTTTGGGGTTGGTTTTTTTTGGAGGAGTGTGTGCGTTTTACTTAGACATAATTCCCATTTATTTTATTTTGTTACAAAGGGACTCAAAATATGATTGTAAAGGTGTGAGGTCAAGGTCCTGTGCCTCCCTCTTATTTATTTATTTATTTATTTTCAACATGTATTAAAGCACTGGCAGAGCGGCTGGAGGTTTTGCTTTTCTTTCACTCCTCCTGCACAGTTATCTGAAGAGTTTTGTATTTAGATCTCTGAATATAACTTAAATTACAGACATGTTGCAGTTCTTAAGTCTAGCTTCAAATGCCTGCCTTCACATCCTCATGTATTCAGGTTAGAGAAAATGGAACAGGGTGGAACTGCCTTTTTACGTTGCTCTAAAGAATTCTTCAAGATGTTTCTGTATCTGTGTCTCTAACTTAAGAATTAGTAGATTTGTTTTTAATTTTTTTTAGATGTTGCATGAGTCTTTTTCTACAAGAACCTTCTTTTTGCAATACTGTCTTATAGTAAGGAAAAGTTTCTTTTGGTGCTTGCAAGTTTTATTCCTGTGTGAGAGTTCATGGCTTAATGTTGTTATGGAGTGATTGGAAAAATACTAAGGGTGGCAGCACGAATATACAGGCCTTTCATGCTAAACTTATTAAACATTTTCTCAGTTATTGGTTTCACAAAAGAACCCAATTAAATTGTAACTTGTTTAGTTACTTAGTGTCTCTGAAAGTGCAGGGGTTTATTGTCCTGGAGGACTTAGAAAGCTGCCTTAGGAAGCATGTAAGTCATTGGGGATATCCAGCATGCTGCATGGCAGACAGTGGTGGCACAGCTTGAGAGTACCCTCTGCCCTGGCACTCTTCCCTGGACAAGTTTGGATGCCAGCCTTTTTCACTCTGCACTGTGCTAGGGACCAGCTGTGCCAGGGCAGTGTGGAACTCAGATAGGCCAAGGGAACCAGTGAACTGAGTTGGCCACTGGTGAGAAACGTCTAGGACCAACAAGGTGTGTTTTGGGGAAGACCATCAAGGCTGTCAATAGATTGAAAACCAGTCAGTGGCATAAATTGCTTTAGTGACGATTAAATTCTTGGAGTTTTTCCTTATAAGTTTCTTTTCTCATTTGATTATTGGTTAGGATTACAGGTCAATTAACAACCCTCTCTCCTTACTCTGCTCAGTTCTTCACTGAAAACCTTGAAATCAGCAAAGCTGTCAGACTCAACTCCTGTGGAAATGAAGGCTTTCAATTAAAATTGTTAAAATTGTTTTGTTGTAGACCTTGTGAATTGTTAATATACAACCAGCATATTGGTTGCTATAATTTTGCTATATAACTTATAATTTTATTTTTAAATTGTAGTTAATATAAAAGTTACTGACACATCAGGGCCTCTAGACTTTCCATAACTAAAACTTGCAAAGCATCCCTTCTCCTCAAGACTCTAACAGTATGATTTCATACAAATTTGGAAAATGCAGACTCATGAAATACCTTGATTTTTGAAAAATCATGGCACTACTTAATAGAGCAGAAAATTAGATCTATTAAATTTCTGGTAACTATTTAAAACAACATATTTCATTACTGGATGTGTGAAATATTTTCTTACAGACAATCACAGAACTTAAAGGCATCAGTGCAGGAGGAAGAAGTAGGGCTTTCCCCGTTTTAAAATTCTTAACTCTGATACTTAGGAGAGAGCAACATGATCTTGTTGTGCCAGGCTCCTCGGGCTACATTTCAGATGGGGCTGTGATTAATATAGTTGGCTTCATTCATTATTAGTTCATCTTTTCCATCAAATGCATTTGTGTACATGCCTAGTCCTGAGCTAAATTTTAGCCTGTCATCAGCAGCAAGCCAACTTCTGTTTTGATAAAATCAAAGTAAATGGGCAGCTGTTTTGTGTCCCTTTTCAGTGCCTTTCGACATGCTTGTGAGATTGTCATATATCTAAATCAGCCCTTTCCCCTAATTTTAAATGTATTTTTATTATTTAAGGCATTCTGACACTTTCTGCGACTAACTTTATGCAAAATCCTCAAGTAACTCAGGCAACAGGATGAAAAAATCTTTTTGCTCTGCAGAATCCAGGGTAGGGCCCAACACAATACAAAAGGAAGCTTATAGAGCAAGACCCTATGAAAATGAATCTTCTATAAAAGCCTCTTAGTCCATGAGCACTTATAATTTATACAAAAATGCTCTTTAAAACACCTGGAATTCTTTTATCTCCTATGATTATCTCTGTTTGTATTACAGGAAGGGTTGGGGTGATGGGTGGCGGGTGGCAGTTTAAGACCTTACTGTGTAAGAAATGTCATAAATATGGTGTAATAGAGAGTTTCTCCTCAAAGCAACTTGGTCTAAGTATACTTAATCTTTATGGTGTCATTGCCCTTAAAAATATTTGTCAATAAATCAATTTTCTGCCCTCAGCCTTACTTAAGAATTGGAACAAAATATGTCAGAGGAAGATTCCTTAAAATATTTCCTAGAGGTTTCTGAAAAAATCATTGTTACACCATAGGTATGGAATCTCTTTTTCTGAGCTGTAATAATGGATATACTTGGAAATGTTTTCCTTATATGATATGGACCTCTGGTTTCAGTAAAGTCTCAGTAGCATTTCCTCCTTCTTCTCATCTTTCCAACCATTAAAATTTTTTTCATTAATTTTTAGAACCAAGAGGAATATATTTTTCTATTTCTTTGTGGAAAGACTAAGACTTTTTAATGAAGTCTTCTCTAACTGCGAATAGAAAGATGTCTTCCAAATGTTCTGGCAAACCAAAACATTCCCATTTTTTAAGGACAGCAGATGTCATCTTTAAGAAATGGGATATTATAAAAAATTTACTTTCAATCGAAGTGTGGTTTTCATAGAAAATTTTCAACCAGTCTAACTATGCATCACTTCAAGCATATTACTGACTGCAGTTTGAATTTGAGGGGAAAAAAGCATCCCCAAACTTTGAAGTAGCTTATTACATTCTCCCCATATTTCCTGAGGACTGAATACATTTGACAACTGTTTATGGTTATGAACTTAAACTAAAATGAACTTTCCTAGGAAAATATTACCAAGGTAAATGCACTGACAAAGGTAACTAAGGCAAAACTCTGCTTTGGCTTTGTTTCTTCAGTAAAACATTTAATAGATAGAAATTATATTCTCAAGAGTGAGGAAAAATCATTATAAGAAGAATTTCATTATTGCTGAAAAGAATATAATGGGTTTATATATGATGGAGAAAGATGGTATCATTCATTTGAAGCCTCCCTTAATGCATCGGTGACTTCACCATTTCAGCGAAATGCCAAAAAAGATGCATGTTATGAACCCTGGTGTCTTTATTACTGCAGCATATTATCCTGGCATATTCTTTATTGAGTAAGTGCAGAGCCAACGTTTCAGAGTAGAATTCTTCTCACTCTCAAATGGTTTTTTTTTTGCATTTTCTTGCCATTTGGTTCATTCCTCTTCAAGTCCCTCTTGCTTTGAATTCACTGTTCTTATTCCTCACTTTTTGCTTTCCCATTCCTTTTATAGCCTTGTTAGCATTAGTTAAGTGATGTTCATTGCCATTTAAACAACTCTGGGAAAAATTTAAGACTTGCATCTGATTATCAAATTGTCTTAGCAGTGATAATTCCGTACCATTCAGACTGGTTTTATTACTGTTAGGTAGTTTGCTTTGCTGTTATAGCTAAAAATAAAATGATTTATGAAGATAAATCAGATGTGCATCACTGTTCTAGTTTGCAAGAAGGGCTGCATATCACATTATTTAAGTCAAAGTGATGTGTATTAATAACTGTCAGTCAACTTAATGTTTCTTCATTTAGCCATGTTTTACCTCTAATCTTAAAGCAGAATAGTAATCCTCAATTTTAAAATATTACAGCTCACCAGTCCATTCCAAAGTGCCTTTCACTGTATTATTGCCATTTTATAAATCAGGAAAAACTGAAGCAAAAGGGGAACCAAAGGTAAAATAAAATGTCTGAGCCCTGTTCCTCTTCCCCCTCAATGCCATTATACTTCGCTTCTGATTATAGCTCTTTATTTAAAAGTCTTTATTAAGATGATCATCTTCTCTTTGACTCACATGACAGTCATGGTCATCTTCTCTTATTCTGTCCTTTTTGACAGCAGAGGAGAGAGATAAGTTGCTTTTTTCTTCACCATCACAAATGAGTCGGAGGGCTCATAAATACATACAGAGGGCCTTATCCTACTCTGAAAGTAACTTTAGCCTGAAATAATTTCAGAAGCATTTCTGGCCTTGCTCCTGAATTGTGCAAGTTTCTGGGAAGAAAGCTGGTGTCTAAGGAGATGAATAAACCTCTGTGGAAGCAAGGAAGATGTTAACATCTTAGCAGGAGTCTGCAGTGATGCTGATGGCAGCTGTGACACGTGCCAGCTCTACTGGCTTTGGCAGCAAACAAAAGAAGGGAGCTTTTTTCAGATAAAGGTAAATGTTACTTCTTTTAGGAACAATTGAGGCTGGGATGGATTCTTATAGGGAAAAATAGCTGGGCTAAGTATCCCAGACTTAATATGCTAATCACCACCCTACAGTTTCAGTCCCAAACAGATACAAGTTTCAGCCAGCAATGCAGCATAAAGAGAAACTGTGCTCAGAATCACAAAGCAGTCTGGGTCAGTATCGTAGAGTTCAGCACAAGCTACTTCACCCTGCCTCTAGTACTTTCATTATGCATCTGTAATGATTTTGGTGCCCAGACCAGCTCAAGTGTACGTGACTGGTACAGGGGACACAATTAGTTGGAATACATTGCATAAACATGCTCACAGTTTTTCTTTCTCCCTATTCATTGTGCACTGTAAAACCCAGAAAGATTTCCACAGAGAGAAAGGTGTGACTGTAGTCAGCCTATTGCGATGATCATTTGGGGTGTAGCTTTTTTCTTTTCATAGCCCCTTGTCAAAAAGAAGGGTAGTGCCTTAGACATACCACCTCTGTATTGTCCAAACACTGTTCTCATAGAAGTTGTCCACCTTTGTCCAAACTTAATAGGTTGTCTTAATGATTCTCTTGCTTGGTGAGGAAAGTGGAGAGGATAGTTGCACTGTGGGGATATGATTAGTAGAAGTGCTTAGACTACTGTGTGCTGTTTAATGAGACGGGGAGTGGCAGGTGCTCCATCTCCCTGAAATCAAGGTCTTTGTACATCACGCCGACATCTACATGTTGGGTTCCTCAGACTTGGGTACAGCCTCCAGGCAAAAATAGCATGTCTGTATTGTCTATCTGCTCTGAAAGGTTATTTCTAGGTTGGTTATTATTTATTTCTGTTTTCTTTCCAGCTCTTAACACTAGTGTTTCTGCACATCTTGATTCCTACAGCCCAGCTGTTGATTATGTGCTCGATTAAATGTCCCCAGATATAGTTCTCAAGCATTCACTTCATAAGTAATATTAAAGTACATATGAATGCTGATATATTGGGGGAAAAAAATCCCAAACCCTACCACAATTGTGGACTGGATCCTTTCCTGATGTAAAGTGATGTCACTCAGAAAATATATAATTCACAATGTTTCTGCTGGAAGTCAACATGGGGTGACCTTAATAACTAGAGGATGGGAGACACAATTGCATGGAACCACTTTACACTTTTGTAAAAGCAGTTTTAAAATACTCTCCAGTTGAATCCAAAGGATGTTTGTGGCAACTCTTTTGAAAAAGGTCATTGAGTGTACAAGGATGAAAGTTTTAGGCAATCAAGTTCTGTAATTTATTTCTGCCTACTGAAGAAAAAAGGCATATGTTTCTAAAGAATTTGTTGACTTTTACTCCTTTTGATTTTTATTTAACATAAAAACTTTAAATCAATAATTTTTGGGTGGGGGGAATAAACACACAGAGTATTTGGCATACAATAAATTATCAAGAATACATGCAGCCTCAGAATTTCTACATATGAAGTACAAGGCACTGTTTAGAACCTGAACTTCAGGGTTCTAGATCAGAAAGTGATGATTTTATTTTACTGTATTTTGTTGGAGTATTTATAAGTTCAGAGTAGACATACAGATGATGAGAAAATCTGAGGTTGCAAAGAACATGTTCTATTTGACTGAAGATGATTTAAAAAAAAAAAAAAAAAACAACTCTGGGGGTGGGTGGGGGCAAATAACTTGCCTAGCATGTTGCTGCCAAGCTGTGACCTACACAGCTGTTTGTTTGAAAACTCTTGCCCATACTGTGATTTCAGAGATGATAAATGTGAAGCAATTAGCACTGATTCATGCTCATAAGTGCTACTTGAAGGTTCAGTCGAGGAGCTGTGCTTTTGTATGATTTTGTGTAAGTGGTACTTCAGCATATTTAATAAGGTCAGATATAATACATGTTTGAAAACTGCATAAATGCAATCAGGAAAACATTTCTGATTGCATGAATAATAGTTGTACATGCTTAAAATGCAGTAAATTATAATGGGATATAAATTGAGCTCTAGAGACATTTTTACATTAATAAACTTAAAATCTCATATATTTTGACTAAGTGTTCTGATTAAGCAGGCATTTGAAGAGAGTGAGGAGGGAATACCCAGTTGCTAAAGAAAAGGCAGTTACACATGTCATAGAAGCGAATCCTATGTTGTTTGCATTAGCACATATGTTCCAGGCAATCACAGTACATCAGTGCAGGATCAGGCTTGGAGACCTCATGACAAATCTGCAAATGATGTAAAGCTACATCCAGAATTGTGTCTGAAGTCAAAATGTAGCAGAAAAATATTCTGGCCAACTAAAAACTGTCATTTGCAAGAACAGCCAATGATACTACCTGCACTCTGGCTTAAATATCAAATTGTTGTTAAGGGGTTCATGCTTGTTTAGAGTAGCTAAAACATAGTATGCTTGATTGTCCTAGCAAAGGCCTAAAGCTTGTTGAGAGTATGTCCATTGAATACCCCGGAGTTTGTTTGAGCTTTATCAGCCGAGCCCTTCATGGAAATTCTCACCTGAGCTGATGACACAGACTAGGATGGATGGCGGTTGTGCAAGTGTTGGTGGTGCTTAGATAAAGCCTATTATGAAGAGGTCTCTCCAGCAGCAAGATGATGCTAGGCAATGTGCTTGTCCCTTATTCTCTGCTCTTGCAGTGTCAGTGAAGGTAAGAGCACATATGGGTAATCCTTTATTTCAGGGGCTCAGATTGGCTAAATGTGAGGTGAGAACAGAAACATGGACATTTGGAATCAGAATACCTATGAGAGAAGTGACTGGACATGTCATGTGCTGGAAAAGAAATACAAGTTCTAACAAAAAAACAACTGCTTTACTGATTGATGACTCAATGTCATAGATCTGCATACCTGAAAGAAGAATTGCTGAAGGGATTATACCAGTTGAAATTGTGTAAGCACCTGTCCCTTATACTAATGAGAGCTCTATGTGGTATTTTTTCTTGTTCATCAGTGAGATCCCTTTTGAGATTTTTCTTGAAACTATTTATACGTGAGAATATCTTCTTGAAGATGCACCTGCAGTTACATGCTTTGCTTTATTCTATTTACAGGTACTTTAGGCTTATTAGATGGTCAGCCAACCAACACATGGTAACTGGTTTAAGTCATAGCAGAATAGGGCTGGCAAGGCCTATTCAGAGTTATTTGGCCCATCCTTTTGCTCCAATAGCTGTGCTTTTCCTGACAAATATTTATCAAGCCTGTTCCCACACTGAATATTCCTACCATATGTTGCTCTGTAACTCACACAGGCACTTTGTTCTTCTTGACTTAAATAAGACTTTCTAGTGTCTAGTCAGAACCTTTCTGCTGGAATTTGAGGTGACTGTTACTTGTCCTGTTTACAGGAATGTAAAGAATAGATACTTGTCCTCTCTGTATGAATTTTTGGGGACCGTTTCTTACCGTACCTGCGGACTGCATGTGTTTTGAGTTACTTGAGAGGGCACAGTATCCATTTTTCTCCATTTCCAAAGTCAATACAAGTTTCTTTCACTGCTGTTCATTTACTGACTGTTGCCATGATCCTGTTACATTCCTCAGCTTTCACTCCTGGAACAATTCCAAAGGCCCATTGAAGAAGTCAGTGTACATGAACAAGTTAATATGGTTCCTGGTTCAGTTAAATTTCCTTCCACTTGCAACTGCTCATTTGCTTGTTAATTGTATTCCCCATGTCTTTTGATATGCACATTACATGTGAAATTTATGTACATAAAAGCTGTTTCTGTATGTTTTGCTGCATTTTAAAAAAGACAGTACTGAAATTTCTTGAGTATCATTAAATTTTGGTGAAAAAAGCAGAGGCTGTAGGACTTGAAGGACTAGTGTGTTAGATGAGAAGAATGTAGGGATGAAGATGATGAATATGGTTTCATAGGTGTATGAACGCTTAAAGAACTCTGGAGAGTAATTGGCTTTGTGCTTAGCCTCTAAAGAGAGGAAAATTGCATTGACTGATACTGAAACTCCCTTGGGTTTCTTATTCAATTCCAACCTTTTACTCCGTGGGCCAATAAACAGATAAAGAAGAACTAATAAAAAAAAAAGAATCAGGTTAAAGAGAGAATCTGTAGCTGCTAGCACAGCTGCGGATAAATCCTGTCCTTGCATCATAGATTCCTGTCAAGCAAAATCATTCACTAAGGCTATTGAAAAGACAAAAGCTTCTGCTTTTAATCGTTGCCTGCTGAAGGGTTTGACCTCTGGCTGTGCTGAGGCAGGAGGGCTGCAAAGAAAAATGCAGATTGGAAATTTGTTTGCCTTCATTTCTAGTACTGTATCCTTCCTCACTGCAGGCCATAGCTGCCAACAGGTTTCTCAGAGGCACGCAGATGGCTCTTGGGCTCTTCACAATCAACATACATTTCAGATGGGGTCAGCAGTTCTTCAGGTGCTGGGTTTTCTTGCTACAGGCCTTTTCTGCCCTCTGATAGCAGAACTGTATGTTGCTCTAAAGAATGAGGAGATCTCAGTTAATTTCTGGTTGTTTACATTTATCCAATTATGACTCTGACCTGCTTTCTGCCCTTTGAGTTCAAAATATCCATTGATCTAAAAAAAAAAAAAACGAAGCCAAAAAAACCCCAAAACAACAGAAGAACTCCCTCAAAGTGGTACATGTATATCTAAGGGCAAAACACAGCTATGTGTATATACTTTCTCTATTCTTACATTAAATTGCATGACTACAAATCTTTGTTTGCTTAGCCTGCTGTATTTTCCCATGCTATGGTATGATGGTAAAGCAAAATGCTTCTGTGTAAACAGAAACAAGTTCATTAAAATGGAAACCTTTAAGTTGGAATGAGTTTCAAGTCAGACTTCTGAATGTTGCAGTGCATGTTTAGTACACCAATTCCCGGTGGTATATGCAGCACACTTCATTCAGGTGGATAGCTTAAATTTTATTAGGTCTGGCAGTTCTTTATTTCACTGCTGATTAGATGACCTATGAGCAGTGTAGCATGTCACCCTTGTGTTGGAGAAGAATTGGCACTGCCTGTGGAGTTGGATTCAATTGTTGGAATGTATGAATGTCTGCTTCCAAATGCTTGACAGAGATTAATAAAGTGCAGAGTTTCTTAAAGCGAATCAATGACAAAATGGCAGATGCTATTTTCTTTATCTTTTTTTCTTAGGGGGTAGGGAGGGGAAGTTGCATTTTCAAAGTAACAAACACTATAAAGAATTGTAGACAGCTAACGAGTTTGTGAAGAGCTGGTGCATCTTGAGCTATGCTGTGTGGTGGGTTACTGCGTACAGTTACATATAATTTACATTTACTAAAGAGTAGGCAGGTGTTTGATTTTTATTTTTATTTTATTATTTTTTCCATTAACATTTCAATGCAAGTTTGGGTGTGATGTTGCTCTTGGGAAAATCTGTTCTTGTGGAAATACGCCCTCAGATTGAAAACTCTGAGGACAGAATGAGAGGCCCAGCATTTTCAACGAAATAGTTCTCTCCAGCTCCCATGAAAACCCTACTTGCTTTTCAAATTCTGTTCCAGCTGTTTTAAACTTTTAGACCTACAAGATAGTCATGCTATTCAGTGCTTTTATAGAATTTAAAAAAAAAATAAATACCACCACCACCAAAAATAGAAGCTATTGATACGTCAAAAAGTGTTAATGCAATCCACCTACATGCACTTAATTTGGTCTGTTTAATTCTTCTTGCTTTTCTCCTACTCCCCCAACATTTTTGAAGAGTTACAGAGTATGTGGCCTCGTATATATTCCTTTGCAACTCAAGTCCTGATGTGGCTGAGAAAAAGAGTATGGAAACTGCATCTTTCTGAAGTAGTGTGCCATTTTCCTATAGATTTATATGCTCCCCTAATAATAGTATTCATTTTAAACACAATTTCCCCACAAGTATTTCTCATATATAACTTATACTGAAGACTCCCTAGTGAGTTAAGTTTCAGTAACCTTCCTTTGAGACCAACTGGCTTGTGAGAGAATTTCTTCAGACGCCAGTTCCAGAAATAATACCTGTAAAAGCAGTCCTGTATTACCCTGTAGTATGGGCTTTGTGGTCATTTAGTTCTTTTTGTGGTATCACTGAGTGCCTATTAAATTGAAATTCAAGGTAGCTAGATATGAGGCAGGAGACAGAGGAAGAATCTGTTTTAAGTGCTTAATCTACCCTAGCAAAGTTTTTGATAAACGATCTGCAAAAGCATATCACGTTCTGATTGGTGGGTGTATACAGAAAGCAAATGGAAGGAAACCCTTTTCATCACTTGCAGATAAATTTAGCTGCAACATAAAAATATACTGTAGGGGGGGAAAAGAATATATGTTGAAAGGTTGAAAGACTGTTAGTGGAAAAAAGTCATTCTAATCTAAAGAACACAGTTTGTACAAGGGAAAGACAGTTTTGTGAGATTTTCACCCATTGGGTTACATATTTCATTTCTTTTATCTGTATAGCACGTATAAGTTTATTAAATGAAATATAATTTATTATGGATTTTAACTGGTAAAAAAAGGATTCTTTTTCATTTGTGTCAACATACAGATTTATTTCTGGTTTTGCTAATAGCTCAAATCTCTACTGTAAAATTTTTGCCATCAGAATTTGCTGCATATATAAATAGAAAAGACGTATATGGAAAAATGAATCCAAGTGATTAAATGACAAATTGTGTTGCTTTTTTCTAATAATGGAATAAGCCAAGGGCTTCAGAAAATGAGGGGGAAAAAACAGGAATTAACTCCTTTTATGAGTAACTGCGTTTCTAACCTTTACCTAAGTAGTTTTTTACATTTCCCTCTTGAAAAACACGAGTTCATTCAAACTGAAATCTTTCTGTGGGAAGGTACCTGTTTCCACAGACCTGTTATCAGAACAAGATGGGATTTCATACCCAAACTGTATTGATACAGACAGATGAGAGCAGGTCAGTACTTAAGGTATCAGCTTGGGTATTGCCCATCTACCTGAAGCCCTTGCTGTCACTCATTAGGGTGAAGGATTTGTGCAGTTTCACAAGTATCTTTCCAGTGGAAGTACTACTCTAGGCAGATCCAAGCTTTTTTTGCATATGTAAAGCTGTCTCTTTGCAGCCCACTAAGTTGTGAAGGTCCATTCAAGAAGATTGTGTTTGCCACACAGACAGTTGTATTTGGTCTGGGAGAAAGAACAGGTAGGGGCAGAGGAGTAGGGCTGCCTAATCAAGCGTTGGGTAGAAAGAAACATTTGCCAGGTTGGGCCTTAAGATCCAGACATACTACTTGTAAGGAACTGAACCCAACACTGCTGCCCTGTGCAGTAGCAAATAGATTCATAATCTTGGTTTCCTTTGTTTCTGAGCTTCTCAAGGGATAGTGGCTATCAGAGATTAATTGATGACTTTTCATCAGTGTCAAAATACATTCTTTTTCTATCAATGTCAATTTTGATTTGAATGTAGAAATCTTTTCTACAAATATGTTTTTCAGTTTTGTTTTTTTTTTTTCCTTTTTTCAAAATACTATATAAGGAGGGCCACTAGGGGAAATAAAAACATTTTAGTTCTTAACTAGAAATGTAAAAGGAAGAAAATCACAAAATGATGAAAAAATGGGGTCAGCTTTGGACATTTAAGAATAAAAACAGCTTTGGAAGTTCTCAAGTGCTGTCACAAGCTTTTGCAGTTTTGAACCATTTTTGCTTTTTACAAAAGTCTGAAGTACCTCCTCTTGTGACTTGTTAAAATTTTTCCAGATCCTTTATGAAGCTCATGGAGGCCAAGGGATGAGCGATCTCATGAGAGGGTCGTCCATCAACTTATTCCTCACTCTCTGTAATTAAGCTAAAAGCACAGTGGGAGGCTCATCTTCATGCATTGACCTTCCTGCAAGAAGGGAGGTTATAAAATAGCAAAGCGAAATTTCTTTCCTAGTGTAATCAAATCTCTGAGCCTAGGCTTATGTACATGCAACTTCTAACCGCAACAGAGAGCAAAGCACTAAACTGGCAATAAAGTTATTTTTTCTCATCTTTCTAATAGGAGTCTAGATATTACATGATAAATATATTAGGAAGTCATCATTTGGCAGACAGATAAATTTTACTGAAGTATTTTGTTCAGGATTTTGCCATCTTTCATCAGAAAAATTATTAAATTATGTTGGGCAAGACACAGGTTTCTAAAAGGTAGATGGAGAAGGTGATGTAGGTAGCTTCAGAAAATGGGATGAAACCCAGATTACTTTAGTAAAAGACCAATAAATAGGTAAAGAGCATATTAATGAAGTGTGCAGGCAACACTGAGCAGGAGAAACTGCATATACAACTAAAGCTGTGAACATAATGAACAGGAACAGCGAAGGTAAAAGAAAATAGAAAATAACAAATGGAGACCCATCTGTGATACATCCAACCAATGTATGTGGAAAAAACAATAAAAAACCCCTTACAATCAGATTATTAGGTAAGACACAGTGGTGACAGTGGGAAGCAAGTGAAGTAGAAGTAATGCAGTATATCGGATTTGGAGTTTCAAGGTTAGTTACCTGTTCATAATTGCAGTGTAAAAGGGGCTGCTCTGACAAACATGGCTTCTGGTTTACCCATCCTCTGTAGTGAATTAAGTTCTGCTGCTTAAACATTTTCAAATCTAAGGGTATATTAAATGGTCCTTGTTTGAACTGTGTGCACTGAACCACACGGTGCGTTGTCCTTCAGGATTTTCAAAGTAATCAGAATCAAATCCTTATGACTAGAAACTAATGATGACAAGTTTCTGAAGGAGTGAGAAAGCAGATACTGCTGGGGTGTTAACCGCATAACTTTGTGAAGAGAAATTCTTTTTTCTCCAAACAGATAGGTCTTACCCTTTCTTGTGCTTACACTGTATTCCCAGCAAACTGCAGGTGCTGCTTTTTTCCTCAAGCTAGGATGTTCTAGCAATTCCTAAAGTCTCATAGTACACATGACCCAGTGCTGTCCTTTGAAATGCTGCAGACTTCAAATGGGCCTGCCCACTTCTTCAGTGATGGATTGTCCAGTCAACATGTCAGAACAGTTCTCGGCATCTTGCTGCTGGCTGTTCATTTGTGTTCAGGAGCAGTGTGGTTTTAGCTTGTGAAGGCTTAGCTGTCTTGGAACACCTCTTTAAATATCTGTCTCGCTTTGTCTATACTACTGTGGTATGAGAGAGGGCTGGCGTAAAAAGTCTTGTTCACTTAAGAACAAAACAAAAAAGTGTCACATTTTTTTGCTTTATTTCTGCAGTTCTTACCTATCTTAATTTGCAAGAAGCTGCATTTGTTAACTTTTAAGGTCCTTCATATTTTAGCTTTATTCTCAGGGTTTTGAACAGAAAGTGTGTTCACAATGTTGGGTGTTTCATACTGAGTTTGTGCCATGTACTAATACTACTACTTAACATTAATTGGATGCTTGCTAGGCTGATGCATCTCATTACCCAGGATGCGTTCTATGGCTGACTTCTGTTCTCTGTGTTTCAGCTACATAACTGTGTCTGGAGTCCCTGACCCTGAGCTTATTCATGCTGCAGTGGTGCACAGGTGTCTCACTCTGTCTTGGTGCATCTACATTTTGAAATATAGTTGTCGATGTTTGGCTGTTTTATGCTTTGAAGAGACGGAAGGCTAATGCTAACAATTACCTTTCCTTGTTAAGATTTAGGGATACTAAGCTGCAGAGGAGCTTTGTACAAGGTTATTTTTTGTGAGGTTATAACACACTTTAATAGGTTGCAATTGTTTAACCAGAGGCTGTAAATATTAGGGAGAATTACATATGCTATAACTTTTGCAGGTTGTTAAGCAAAATTACAGGAGGAAGAGAGTGTAGGAGAATGCTTTCATGTGAGATGCATATTCTGGGTAGACAGCCTAATGGGGGTCAGTATTAGGATATGTGTTCTCAGCTGTGTAGCTGGCCTGCTGGGTGACATTGTGAAATACATTCCCAAATTTGTACCTCAGTTTCCTTACCTGTCTAGCTATAAGCACTTCATTTGCCCTTCAGTTCCTATACAGGGTTGAAATATATTGTACTGCTGCCGCTACAATCACCTGAGTTT
This sequence comes from Elanus axillaris, assembly GCA_026212715.1. Classification (NCBI taxonomy): domain Eukaryota; kingdom Metazoa; phylum Chordata; class Aves; order Accipitriformes; family Accipitridae; genus Elanus; species Elanus axillaris. The sequence continues at coordinate 17,211,759 of JANZLQ010000044.1, read as the reverse complement.
TGCTGGGTTCTTGACATGCCGTCTTCTGCTAGCATTTGCTACGGCTAGCAGTTGTTGGTGAGGAAAAGGTATCTGGAAAGCAGATATTTTATTTTTTTAAGACAAATTATGCTAGATGTGTCCCAATTTGCAAATTGTCTAGAGAACAGTCACCACCTATTATTAGCAAAGGTCCAGGTCTGACACTTAAGTGCCAAAATGCATAGACAAACACCTATCAGGATTTCACAACACCTTATATTTCAAAATTATCCCAGAAGCTTTCTCCATCTGTCTCCAGTTCCCTTCCCATTTATTAACTCAAGTTCATTAATTCAGTTTTATTTAAGAAATGAATGCAAATTTGGCAGCAATGCCCTTTTTTTGAATTGTACTAAATTAAATGTATGCATCTCTTAGCACCCAAAATTCATTAAAGAAATCTGGCCCAATGAAAGCAGATTTCTGATGCAATAGTTCTGTATACCCTAACGTTTTAGGAGTTTGGAAACAAACATCTGACAAACAAAATAATCAGTCAGCATATCTACTTCAGTTAAGTGTGAAATAGGAAGACTTTTTGCTGTTACAGGATGTTATACAGACATGAAATGATTATTGACTGCCTTCACTGATTTCAGCTGTTACCCATCAGTGTACTGAAATGAGACAAAGGTGAAGGGAGCTAGAACTGATATTATGATACCAGATTACTTAACTCTTTATTTTAGAATTCATCAATCTTAATTATGGGAGGAAGATTTTTTTAAGTTTCATTCTTATTGAAAGCCATTCTCTCTCCTCCAGTCTTTCTGAAAAAAAAAAAAAACTTTGGGATTAAGCCTCCTCCTACCTGCAGTTATGAGAGATTTTTTTTACTATTTTTTTTATTTAAGACCAAACAGAAGGATGCAGGGCTACCTTAGACCCTTACCTGGATGTCTGGATAAAGAGCAAAGACCAACGTGCAAAGGTGCAGCAGAGAACTTTGGTCGTCTTAGGAATGTGTGGAGTATGTTCCCAGTTATTTCTGTGCCCTGGGAGAGATTTCTTCTCCCTCTTGCCAGAGCTTTTGCTCCCATCTAGAAACTACTGCTGTTTTAATGATTTGTTCCTTAAACGTTAAAGGGTGTGGAATAGGAGTTAACATAACAGTTTTTAATCTGACTGTTTTCTTCTTATATGCAGTTTCCCTAACAGAACCAAATTCTGCATCTCACTTGGAGTTGGGGCTGATTCTTGTTCCTGTAATAAATGTCTCTAGACCTTGGGCCTAATTGAGAGGGACTAAGTTCAGGAAACGTGTTCCTTTGCTATACCCTTAACGACTATGTTTGGTCTTGTGCACTGTTCTTGATTCTTCTCAAGGTAGAATTTACAAAGCGTGTAATTATCACAACATCCTACTCCAGAATAAATAAAACTAGGAGAAAAGATAGCTTTCATTTCTCCCACCCATACTTGCCTTTTGGGGGAGAGAGAAGAAAAGTGGGAAGGAAATTAGGATCAAGAAATTGAGAGGACAGAACAGACAACAAAGCACTCTGAGGCCATAAAACGGAACAAAAATAAATTATATAAAAATATATATTTAGCATATTTCTTCTGAAATATTTTACTGAAAAAATGTCGAAGTAGTAGATAGATTCTAGAACCCATTGTCTTACTTCCCATTATTTGCCTACCCTTTCTTTGCCTTTTTCTTTGGAAAAAAGCCAGGACCTGTATATAAATGTCTGGAACAGTTTTTATAACAAGAGTGGACAGACTGATAGAAGATGCATTCCTTGGGGAATATCTGAATAATTTTCACTTGCAGCTGTTAGTGATATTTGTCCCTCAGATGATAAATCTATTCACTGGCAGTTGATCGAGCATTCTTGACACTATTTTAATAAACATCACATATTTCCCCTATGTTGAAGTGGACTGCTTTTATCTGATGGGAGAGATATTTATTCCAGATACAGGAAGGGCACCTGACAGTGGTGCCAATATGCCACTTAGATTAATATAGTGATGGACTACCATACTAGTCTGACCTACTTTAAAGAAGCCAAAGCACTTATTTCTCCAAGGACTGGCTGCTTATTCATATTGATGAAGTATAAAGAAAATAGAAATGCAAAAAAAAAAAAGTGAAGAAATTAGTACACTAACATTTTGGTTAATTTTTTCACATGATTTTTGAACAAAATGGTAAAAGAAAAACCTGTGAAAATTGGAAAGAAAAAACTGAAAATTGGTATGGCTTTCTTGGCAAGTGGAATATTAATTAAAGAAGGTGAATCACATTGAAATCAAGTTTTCATCTTTAAATCTAACCTCTGGAAATGGCTTGTTCTTTATTTTGTGTATTACACTTTCTATTAGCCCTAATTAATATACATAAACTCATATACTTCTATATCAATAAAACCTTTTGAAATTCACACAAGGAAAATGCTATTGCTATGCTAAGTATTTGCATTAATGGTAATATATGTGACTTTTGCTACTAGTGCTAATAATGTGCTGGGGTTATAGCAACAAACTATGGCAAAATAAGCTATGTCTGTTTATTTTTTTATGCAGATAGTGTGCCCTAGCCCCACCTGTGGCCAGTTCTGCAATAGAAGCCAGATAGATGAATCCTATATTGCTTTTGGGTATACAGTAGGAATCCACAAGTAGTCTAGTTATCCATTATTTATCTAGAGGTGATACCTGCCTTCAGAAATGTTAACTCATTTGCTTCCAGTTGTTAGAGTGTGCCCATGGTAGAAGTGGTGTTTCCACTTGGGTGTTAACAGACTGGTAATTCATACCAGTGGAACTGCGCCATGGTTACCTGGTTGGTTTATTCTAAAAAAAATAAAATAATAATAATGAGAAAAAAATCTCCTTGCCATTAGAAGAATTCGTTCCAGCCCTGCGCTGCTCTAGCTTTTGTGTGGCAGTGTAGGAAGTCAGATCCGAGAACTGCTCTGAGAACCAGGCTGGCTGACTGAAAGAAACGAATTTTCAGTCTGATACAGATGTAAAAGTCCCTGTTTTCTATTTCTGTGGTAACAGAGATTCATGTCAAATTAAAGTGGCTAAGTAAACATAGCTTGAGCAAGGAATTTAGCCTAATCTGTGGTATTTACTTGGCATAAGAAAATAGCTGATATCCTGATGACATAAGCAGGGCAAAGCCAGCATTCTGATCTTTATTATACCCATGTAATCACACATACCATTAAATTTAATGGCTTTACTTGGGATTTAGTATAGAATCAGATTCTAAATCTTCTAAAGAAGTGCAAATAGACATAATGTATTATCTAGCATCTACAGAGCCAAACTTGTTCTAGAGAACTTGGAGACCCACAGTGAAGTACAGTTGAGAAGAAATAAGTAGATGATGGGAGGTTGGATGTGGAAGAGAGCAGGACTGGAATACTTCACTGAAAAGAGGACATGTCAAGGAAGGAGCCCATTGGGATATGCAGGGTAAGAGGGGATTTTTTGCTGGAAGTTGGGGCTTTGATAGTAGCTTCTCAACTACTACATGGTGTGTATACTCATATATAGTATTCCTCCACAGACAGTGTGGGAAAACTGTAGGTAGTATTTGAATATCTGGTATCAAATCTGATCTGTTATGTGTCCTCCTTCCTCAGAGCAGTGCATATAGCTTGTCTGCTTGCTGCAGCTTCCATAATGGCGTTGTGCTTCTTGTCTTGTAAAACAGTGATCAGAAAAGTGGACTTTTCACTTTTCTGACCTAGTGGTATGGCCTTACCTTAGAGGTGGGTCTTAGTGGTGTGTGAAGGAACTAACTGGGTGGAAAAAGCGACAGTTTGAGAGCAATGATTGATGCAGAGTGTAACATGGTGCCAACAGGAGGTATGCATGGTTCCTAAGCAGATAAGGAGAAAGAAATTCTGTCAGAGAACTGCTGCTGCTTTTTCTCAAGTTTTTTTGAGTTGCCAGATATTCTCTGCTTTTCTTGCTACTGTTTCCACAACTAATGAATAAACATAAACTAAAATAAGGTACTGTGTGTCTTGGATCTACCCATTTCTCTCCCACCAAGAGAATACAAGCTTGTCTATCATGCAGTCACCATCGTTTCAAGTCATGATAACTGAATCCTCACAGCTAAAATTCCTTGACAAGCCTCTGACACTATATTTAATCCAAGCTTTGTTTTAATCATGATTGTGTATTCTATATTTCTGAGACATGATTATAAATGTGAAGTTAGCTTGTCAAGAAGTCACTTCAAGGCTTTACTGGTTTTGGCAACTGATACACAAAAAAAACTCAACCACTTTGCAGTGAAGAATGCAGCGTGCTGTGTGTAAGCCTAGGGAGTGTGATGGCATCATCGGTTGAGTCCCATACTGGTGTTGCCCCAAGGGACGCTCGAATAAGAGTTGACAGCTTCCCTTGTGTCTGTGTTCGTATGATAGGCACAGGAGGCTGCACTGTGCACTCTGATGTGACAATAGAGTAACTGAGACCAGAATTCAGTCCAGTCTATTATAGCAAAAACAGCTGACATAGGTATGGCCTGTCATCCTGTTACAGCATCAGACATTGAGGGAAGAAAGCAAGCTGGCTTTCAGTAACCTGAGTAACTAGAATTTTTTGTTACATTTTTGGATGAAAGATTGGGTTTTTTTCTGGAAGTTTCTTATAATTTAATGTTTTATTAAAAAATAAACTTTCCCCTACAAAACTAGAGGGGGATGGGCAGATGCTGAAGATAGTGTAAAGAGAATAACTGAATTGGCCAGCAGCTAGATAATACAGCTATGACGCAATTATGAAATAAGCAAATCTGTATTTCAATACTACACTAACTATGGAGCAATGGAAGCTACCTACTGCATTTGATGAGTGTTTGGATTGTGATCAAATAACAGAAGAATATGGATTTCCAGACCAGTGTAGTAAACTCAGAGGTTTGGGTAGGTCAGGTACCTTGAGATGAGCCTACAGATATTTGGATATTACCTGAACTTCGATAGGTTACTAACACTTTTGACATTCAAAATCTAACACATTTCCAACAAGTAGTTAAATTCAGAGATAAAGGACTGTTCCAGAGGCTTAAAGTAAATTCTAAGGTTTCCTTATAGCATAACTCCTATTAAGTGCCATCTTCTGACACTGAAGTATGTAACATCACACATTTTAAACACTTTGGCAGAGGGAGATTGTGCTTTGGAACACTATTTTTAAAAGGCTGTGTCATGAGCAAGTAAGTTACTTGAAAGTCAACTTAAAGAATAATTGCCTAGGTGACTCTGAGAGCTGCCATTAAACAAAAGGATGAGCACAAACCAATAAACTATTTGGATCCAATAGCTTCCATGCATCTATCTCCTTTTAAAGAAACTATTGATCTTTACCATCAGACGTCTAGACAATCTGTCATTCTTTCACAGCCACACATATGCATGCAAGCAGTAATCATATCGCGTGTTCTGTTCCCCAGCAAAATATTGATTTCTATTTTTTTTAAACTTTGTTTAGAGAGTTTTCCAAAGATTATCTTTTTTTAAATTTTTTTCACCACACATGCATTTTGTAGAGACCCTATGTGACGAGAACAAATATGCGATGTTGTGATTTTTTTTTTTTTTTTCCATCTTTAAAGCTGTGAAATCTCAGACCTGGCTGAGAGGAGGTTAGTTTAAAAGAAACATTGATTTTTAGGAAGGTTATTGAAGTCTTAAATGCTTAACTGCTTTATTTCCATTGAATTATATTGAAATCACTGGTCTTAACAATTAGCCAAGTCAGAGTTTTTTGCTTTTAAGAAAGATTTAAACATTATCTGCTCTATTGTCCTTCAGACAAGATCAATATTATATGTTGATGCATCCTCACAGTGTGGGAGCAACAGACAATTAATTGCCCACCCAAATAATTTAAAGCTAAAGATGTTATAGTTTTCAAGTATTCATTTAAAAAAAAAAAAATCCACCAGAAAAACTCAAACACTAGAATTGAGGGCTATGAATGTGGTTTCACTCAAGTGTAATCACTTTAGTTTGGAATGTGTTATTCTTTGACTATGTGCAGACAAACTGAAGTAGGATGTATCTAACAATTAATGGAATAGTTTCTTTCTTGTAAATTAATAAACTGTCTTGTTATATCCATAATTGGTTATTACATATCTCACTACTGCTATGCTTGTGGTGGAATAGGCCTCCATTTATTATTATCATTTTAATTGGCAAACTGAAGATATTTTTGAGTTGGAATGCTTGTATATTTCTTTGGGTGCATTGATAACCTGTTATTTATTTACTGCAGTTTATCCAATATGCAAAAGAAGGAAACATTTGTATGTGTTCTTTCCAAATGATGTTGATTCAGGCAGGATTTTCAGCTTTGATTTTTGTCATTAAAAGTAGCTGACTTAACTCAGAGAAAAATGCTGAGAGGAAAGAGTGATCAGGAAAACATACTGAGAACAGCATCTGGTTTCAGAGAACTGTTTCAGATTTCAAGAAAAAATATTTTGAGGCCATTCAGATTTCCATGGATTATCAATTATAAAGACATAGTATATTGAAAGGTTTCTTGCATAGTTATTCACACTGAAATGTTGACCTTCTTTAAGCAAAGATAAAGCCAAAATTCCAAAATGGATGTCTTAAAATAAATCTATAGCTTTGCTCCATATCATTGTTCCCTGTATTTCAAGAGATGTCTGGGTAAAAAATATTTCCTTTTACAAAATGATTTCTTAGACCATAAAATAAATATTCGTTCCTTTTGATAGGACTTTTTTTTTAATGAATGAGATTTTGAGTTTTTCCTTGAATTTAGAATTGCTGTAGAAGCACAGGGCATTTGTAGTCTGTGTTGCGTTGTCACACTGAGACTTCTGAATTGATCACCGATCTTGAAATTCCCAAGAGCTCTAAGTATATTTTTAACCCTTATGTGTAAGAAACACATCAGGCAGAGTCAAGAAAACTATTGAATGAACTTTCTTAAAATTAATTTTGCAGCACTGTTAATATTAAAGTAGCACAATGTTAAAGCAATCCTTCCAATATTTGAATCTGCTGACTAACATTTGTAACTTTTAATACTTTTGAAACTTTAAGATAACAAAGGAAGTACATTCCCTAGACCTAATCTGGCATAAATGTAAAATTTGATCACCAGACACTATTTGTGGGAGAGATTCTAACCCCCAACAGCAAGAGCATTCATGAGAGGGGATGAAGTATAATAAATAATTGCTCATTTTGCAGCACTATTACAAGTTTCACTCTGAAGCTGTGTTTTATGTGTGTAGTTTTGTCTGTTTATTTTTGTGTTTCTCTAAACAACTGCCAAGGAAAGATCCACATCAATAAATATACAATCAATACTGACCTTGGGTCACCTAGCTTCAATAAGACAGCCTGCTACAAACTATTCTAATTGAACTCTCAGCACCCAAACTATGCTGATAAGATTGGTGTTGCCTTCTGTTCAAGGATGATAAATCATTCAGGTGAAATCTCAGTTAATTTAAACAAAGTCATGTATAGGATTGAGTTTTATTTTCTGGGAGAAAAGGTGTTTATCAATAAAAGTGGACTTAGAAAAATTGGTCTTTGGGCTCCAAAATAATTTTTCATAGGAAAATCTTAGAGAAGGAAAAATACAGAGTGAAATTCTGAGCATTGTTCAGGTGAGGCATGTTACTTTCCTCTCTTCGATAATTGTATTATCTGCAAGATGGCTATACCCCCAGGGAATATACCAAACAAAAAATAGAAGGTACCTTCAGAAAGCAGTTCGAGGTGGTGAGACTTCATTTTGCGTTTTTCCTATTAGAACCATCATCCTTTTTTTTTTTTATCATTTAAATAAAATGCATTAGTGTTTGGTCTTGTGGCATTCCAGATAAAGGGCCAGACCCTTTAACATAGGAATGTAAAAGGCTGGGCCCTAGAAATGTGCTGTGTTAGAGCTGATCTTCATATTTGGTCCAAGAGGAGATCCAAAGTAGGCAACAAATGCCCTGTGCAGATAGCCTCAGTCTACAGCTACCAAGAGACAGCTAAAAGGCAAGCACTCAGGAAGGACATGAGGCAAAACCTGCTGCAATCAGAGCAGCAGAGCGGGCCTGAGGTCCCCAGGTGTAATTCCTGGCGGAGAAAGTCTGTTCTGCTGTTTAATCCTGTTTCGCAGGATTAAAGGTCATTATTTTAAATAATTTAAATTTACATTTAATTTTAAAGCTCTTCAAAAGGAACTCTAGCAGCAGAGCTGGATAAGGTGCTCTATATCAATGTGTGATTTCTGGAGACATCAAGGAAGAGAGTGAAACATTCCTTTCTGTGCTTAGCTGAAGAAGGGGCTCAAACCCATGGCTGCAGTTACTGTCTGACGTTTTTGTTATAAGTTGTTCTTCTCTTGGAGCTTTCTTGTATAATTCAAAATTGATCGAAGCAAAAACAGTGGACAGGAAGGGCCATAAATCTCAACCCTCTGTAGGAGAACATGGCCATATTTTTAAGAAAGAAGACCAAGAAAATGTAGAAAGTGTGCCCTGATGTGCCATTGTTAGTGCAGGAGTACTCCTACCCACACACCCCAGTGCAGAATACTGGATGGGAAATACACCGTTTGTGTCAGATTCTTACCTGACTTGATGTGTGGAGCCCCTGTATCCATGCTGAGTGCTTTGGGAAAAGATTATGATTTAGAAATGTAATAGGTAAAATTACACATCCTAGAGCAAATATAGTTCGGAATATCTTCATGCCAGCAAGACAGGGACCTGTGTTCCTGACCAAACAAGAACGTTGGGATGCTCTAGTGTAGTGGTAAACATCCTTACTTGTACCAGTGCAGTTTTTGTTTATTTTGTATAAATGCACAGCAGCAAGTGAAATTTACAGTAAGCCTTCATTTCCATTATTTCAGACCACATTGGTATTAACTTTTCCATATTATATCTAGGATTCAAGGGTATGTGGAGGATCTTCTGGTCAAAAAACTCAGTACAATAAAATAATGAGATGTGCAGTTTGAAATGATCTCAGCCGATCTACTATAACTAGAGATGAGGTCTGTGTAAACATGAATATCTAAATGTTTCAACTATAATATCAAACCTGAGATTTCTAAGTAGTGTTTGTTTGTTTGACTAAAAATGTGAGGAAAACTTTTTCTTCTTTAGTGTCACATTTTTATCCCAGAACAGCAGGAGATGAACAAGTTAGATGCATTCTCTTGAGAGCAAGCAAACTACTTGATACTCATGAATAGAAAATAATGATGTAATAGCCAAGAGAAAGAAAATTCACCTCATCACTGAAGCTTTAATATGTACAACTAGTCCTCTGTTACAGTCTCTTGGGAGGAATCTCATCACTACTAAAAAAAGATTTTCTCGGGGATTTCACCAATGCTTGACCCTTTGGTTTAACATTTCAACTACTAACTTAAAAGCTATGGAAGAGTCGCACCGTAATTTCCGTTATGCGTTGTACTCTTGACTTATAACAGTGTAGGGTCTGCTCATATACTGCAGGTTGAAGACTGTTTTATGAATACCTATGGTCTAACACAATAAAATATTAACTTTAGCACATGCATGAATACATTAGTTATGTCTTAAATATATTATTAATGTTTTTAATACATTATTTAATATATTAAACTACATTAACCAGGATAACAATAACTTCCAGCAGTTCTTCATATTTCTTATTACTTAAAGCTCTGGGTGACCCTATTAATTTTGATTAGATATATGCGTGAAGGAAATAAATTTTGAAGACAGAAATAGCCCTTACTTAAATATAGGTTGCTTGACTATTGTTTGAAACTGTGTACTAAGTACTGTTCTTCTGGAGTCTCCAACAGGCATCCATCATAAGTAGGCCAGGACTTGGGCCTAGGTTAGTAGTCGTCCCTGCCATCAAGATTAGTTTGGTGGTTTGTGCCAAGTCTGAGAACAATTTCCATTTAGCAATTATATCTCTAATGGAGATACAGGTGACTTGTATACTTAACATATACTCCGTACTGGAGATTTAGTGGGGGCGTAAGCATGTCTCCAGGCATAGCCTGGACTCACATGTTACATCACAGTTTTACTCCCATTCTCTGTAAGCTACAGAGATGAATCAGAAACTGTGACATTTTTCAGCTCTGGTAATTGTAAAGCTACATGTTTCTGTACTGTTTGGGGCAAATATTTTGTTCTGCAAGTATGTGTTTTCATTTCTTCCAGTATAAACTGGACTATTTCAGGAGGAGCACAATATTTTCTGGGCTTGTCTTTCAAAACAGAGAATGCCTCTAAGCAAAGATGTGGCATGCCCTGCTAAAATCTTTCTCCTAGTTATAGAGTTTTAACCTTCATATCCCTAGACAGTGAGGAAAAATCCTGTGACGTATGTTATGCTGTGTGTTCTCTGACTCCTTGGTTAATACTGTTACACTTCCTACAAAAATGTGTAAATATTAATGAAAGCCTGTGTTAGGGTGCGTTTGGGCTGTTTTTCAACTTTTACATTCAACTGGCAGTAGAAAACTTATCTGTCTGGCCTTTTGGATGAATCAATATTTAAATATCTTATGCAAATTGGAAAATTTTTAACAGGCAAATAAACTTTTAATTCCAAGGCAAAGCAGGGGTCTGCAACCTGTCAGAAAATGCCTTTAACTGTAAGTGGGAATAAACCTGCTGTTGTGTGCTGACCCTAATGGAGTACTTCTCGCATCTTTGCTTCAGCTACTGAGACAACCAACCAGAAAAGCCAAAGACTCCTGCAGTCTTAGTTATTGGCATAAATATCATAATGTAGTATTATTTTTTTTTTTTGCTCTGCTAGTTTCCTTCTTTGCCTTACTCTTGCTACTACTAAGGGTTAACCCTGTTTTGCTTTTTGAGTAGGTCTGGGGTGTGGAAAGGTGGCAAAACCCATCCCTTAGTGGCTGCTTTGAAATGCTGTCTCCTCTTTTAATTTTATATTGTTAACTCCCCCC
>JANZLQ010000044.1:17184125-17200772 GCA_026212715.1 Elanus axillaris | reverse complement strand
GACAAACCAAAATGTGTTTATAGTTTCTTCTGTCTTCAAGAATTCCTAAGCAACTGGCTTCTTGACAGATCAATAACAAGAATTCAGCTCATATACCCAAATTAAGACAATTTTTAAATCACATCTTCGATGCCTATAAAGAAATGATTTTTCAGACCTGTTTTGACACTGTTTATCATTGATGCTGTCAGCTACCTGCAGCAGCTCAATGGGTAGTGTCTAGAACTGATACAGTATTTCCATGCCATCGCAGTCATTCCTCACTTACCACTATGGCAGCATAAATGAAAAATAGGTGAACAATAACAGGCCTATCAAGCGATACCTATGCCTCCCATGAAATCTTAGCTTCAGCTGGTCAAGATTCTTCACTAAGTGTTTTGAGTATTGACCTCTGGTATACTCCTTCACGTGGATGTGAGACATTGATTACCATGTGTCAGAGTAGCACAGAAGACTTATGTTGGCTTTTTCCCGGCTGAGATAATCATGTTTTCTTCAGGGAAGATATACGGAGTAAATTATCTTGTTTCTAAATTTTTATGGAAATGCTGCATTAACCCCAATGAGGGTCATGTGAGTAGTTCGACTTAAGTCTTAAAGTGCTTTGTAAAATGTTAAGTATTTTTAAAGGTAATTAAGCTTGCTAGAAGCTCACCACTTTTTAGTGTGGGGTGGTTTGGGGGTGGTTTTGTTTTTAATCATAGCAAGTGGACTAATTGGTCACAGAGAGGAGAATAGTCCTACAATAGTATCAGGCTTGTTCATGTTATTTTCATCTCCTGTCAGCTGTAGGCCAGATGCCAAAATCTTAGAATCACACATGTGGAATTGGAAAATACAGATAAGTCTGCAGTGTCTCCACTGATAATTAGGTTAGAATGAGTGAATATTCTCTGAGCAGTAAACTAACAAGGTTTGGCTTCTTACAGATTTGTGCCATGTGAAAGCTTTTCTAGCTTTCATGGAGCCTCAGGCACATGAATAATATATGTGTTCGTACCACAGACTTTCCCTTAGTATTCTGTTAGGGACAGTTAGACAAGCTCTCTTCTCATCCATCTCTCATGTTAGGATGTAGTTATCTTTGAGACCCCCTACCCTTCTATCACACCAATTTAAAATCATTCAGTGTATTCAGAACTTGATGGTGAAAGAGATTTATAGACTTGTACACAATCTCTAACAGAGAAAGAATGTATAAACAGTGTATCCTTAGGAAACTAGACTAAAAATTTAGTGTAGGTATGAAAAATGATTATTTCTTTTATATCTGATGGAGTCTATTTCTATTCTTAATCCAATTAGAAAAAATAAATGGCTGGTTTATCTGATGCTATGTATCCTGGTGTTACCTTAGCAAGGATTGGATTCACTGTAAAAATTGTCTCTGTATGTTCTGTGTTGAAATGTTGGAGAATGGGAGGTCTGCACTCCCAGTAATGGCTGCAAGTGGTCTCTGGATGTCAGATTACAGGATGCTAAGCCATGATAGCATGACTGAAGAGGTGCAACAAACTGTCCGTCTAAGCAAAACAAAGGTTTTCAAGTCCCTCCTAGTGTTTCCCCTGAAATAATGAAAGTTACCTACGCATTTTTCTTCTTTTGTTGGCTTGTGGCAATCAAAGCCCTCCACCACGCAAGAGCCTTTCTTACCCACACATCAGCTGTCTTCTAAGGATCCTGCAGAAAAACCTCCAGAAGCAGCCACTCTCTGTAAATCACTTTCTGATGCCATCTGCTTGATGGAAAGAATTAAATCTATATTTTTCCTGTACTCAGAGAGATCCGTTTCACATCATTAACGAATACTCTTGCCCAGAACCCTCGGCATTAAAGATGGAGTCGTGTGTGTACTTTCTACATATCCAGACCAAATATACTTAGGCTTTGAATTTCCTGCCACAACTACATAAACTACAATACTTACCTCTCACTTGTGTCACTGTGATACCATGCAGCATCTGACCCTCTATCTGAGCTGTTGAGTGGACTATAGATATTTTCAGTTCTAAGGAATTGTAATTAGAGGAATAAGCACCTGCAAAAATACCTTTATATACGCAGCTGAGATTGCATGCTGTTTCACTCTTTGTATCAAGTATATCATGTTTTATTTTTGTACCACTATTACTTTGGTAACATAATTGTATTCTATGAGTCTTCTCTCTACGTTATTATTAATGGCTATCATATTGGCAAGTTAATTTGGATACAGTTACTTCCTTCTTCTAATACAAACAAGATTTGATTAATAAGAAACATTAGGAATATATAATGTGCCCATTATTACAGTTGTGTATTTGCCAGTGCGTATTGATGTCTGGAAGTGGTATTGTTTGTTTTCATTCATGCATCCATTTGTTTCACTTGCATTCAGCATTTTAAATAACAGAAAATTGCTAAAGCAAGTAGGGAAGCAGCAGTAAAAAAATATGTTTAGAGCTGGTGATTAAGTCATGTGAGTCTGTTACACTCCAAGGTACGTGCAATAAGTATGGATACCATGAGAAAGCCTAGTTATTTCCATGGTTTTCAGAAGCTGAATGCTGTTCCTGTTCTGAATTTGCACCAGTGTCAGTGATGGGATATTGATGTGCTAATGCTAACACTCACTGGTGCCTCCTGGTTTGAAAAGTTATCAGTGAGTGAGACAACATTCCTATGAGTACATAAATAATTGTCCTGCCTGTTTATGGAAAGCCTGAATTATGAAAAATAAATGTTTTATGTATAGCAAAGAGTATCTGGAGTTGAAGCTGTAATCTGTTTCCAGTTCAGTCCACCCCTCTACCTTCATAGCTTTCTAAGACAGTTAAATCATACTGCACTATTTTTATGCTTGGTCTCTGCCCAACTCTTTTTTTTCTCCACCTCACCTCCCCTATATCTGGTTTTGATTTGTAGAAGAAGGTAAAATATACAGTACCTAAACATTTTTTTTTTAACAGGAATATTGCTATGTTTGAAACTTTGCATAACAATTGTCCGTATGGTTTGGGGAAAGAGCAGGTAAGAATAGGCTCCTGTGAGATCTCTTTCCAGTGTTCCTGGTTGTACTCTTCAATAATTTTAGAAGAGCCTAATGAGAACTTGACCCTTTACAGCATCATTACATGCTCTCTTAGCAAGCACTGAACAAACCATGCATAAACACAGGACAAAAAAGTGTGAGTATGGAAAGTGGCAGGGATTCAAGGAGTGCCACATCCCTGTAAATTTTGTGTATACCACATAGCCTTACAGGTTCAGGTAAAACAAAGATATTCTGTCCCTTTCTGTTGTGAAATAAGGATATTCTAATATATGCCACTAGGCACCTATCAATAGCCAAACTGAGTGAAAACTTATTGCTACCTGTTGGTAGGAAAGTCCAGTTAAGGTGAGAAGGGTTCAGGGAATTCCAGAATTGGAAAATCAGAGCAATATATACTGGAGAATTTTCTTGCGATCCAGTGTATGTTGCAAGAAGGACAAGTGAGCTCAACTCCCATAACCCTGTAGATATCACAGGCCCTGCAACATTCATTCAGTATATGCATCAAAAAGGAACAAAGATGCTGTATGGGTAAGGGCAAAGATCCAATTCTCCCCTTACTTCCCATGTTTCTAACCTTTGTTTGCAACAGCAAAACTTAAGTCTTTCCTTCTTTAAGATCTTCGGAATGCCTCAGCTGAAACGTAGCCATCTTTGCCATATTCTCAACCCATAAAGTACTTACTTTTGTGGTTAGTTTTGTTTAGCAGGCTGAGACACACGCCTTCTTCCTTTTAAGGTCTTTAATATTTGTTGGTCCATCTACTGGTATCATTCTATTGAGTTTTCAAACCCAGCTACATTTTTAGTCAGACCCATTGTATGGGTAATGCAGTGCCACAGGTTTCAGGCACACCATGTGCACTGTTCTTAGAGAGGTACAAATATGCCTTAGCACAGTGTGTTACAAATCTTTTGATGTGTGATTTATAGGGTGACAAAAGTTGGCTGCCATTGACCTCCCTTCCACTTGAAATTCTTGAGCATTGTGCTTTAACTGAAGGGTTGGTTTGTTTTGTGGGATTTTTTGCTTTTCCATAATTTGAAGAAAACAGACTTGAAATTTCTGTGAAAAAGAAGATATAAGAGCCAGAAATCACCTGAAACCAGACTGAGGCATTTAAAAGTATTGCTTAGAAAAGCTGTCATCTTTATATCTTAGCTCTCTATCCCACAACTGGCATATGCAGGCACTGCCAGTTTCTTACCCACAAAATGCAGCAACATGAAGACCAAAGGTCCCTCCCTGTTCACTAACATCTTCCAGATGTTCACTTCAGTATGTTCTCTGCAGCACCAAGGCATGAGTAGAATCGAATTTGCAGAGAAGTCTTAATACATAGGTATATTCTAGGCAGTGTGTGAATTCATGGGGCATTAGGGAAAATTACAGAGAAGTATCAAGGATCAGTTCTCTTGGTGTCTTTGGCTTATAATGGCTAGTTCCCAATTAAAAAAAAAAAAAAAAGCTGCTGTTTGCCTGTGTTAGTAGGCCAGTGATTGTTGTTTACAGATGCTTTGTGAGGCTTGAACAGGCAGATTGTACTGATGAGTTTGGCCCTTTTGGTACATAGAAATATTATGCTGGGTGCTACATTATATATTTTTCTATGTGCTAGTGAATTATTATTCATTACAAGTCAAGACATAGTTTTAAGCAAATCAGCTTTCTACCTATGCCTTGTTACTCATAATAATAGAGAATATGCATGCTCATTTTGTGTTCACGATTCTTGTGTTACTAAACTCAAGAGTGCTGGAGACCTCCTCCTGCTCCTCTCCCTTTCAGACACAAGTCAAGTGGATACGACATTTTTCTGAGAAACAGGTGCTGTGATTTGAATCCGATCAGATAAAGAGGCAGCTGAATTCCTCTCTTGGCTCTTCTTCCCCTCCTCAGTGGTTTGCAGAGGGCTCAGAAATTACCTATTGGGTCTGCCCCTGTAGCAAATTACAGAAGCTCCACTGTGCCATGAAAAGTACCTAGAGTAGCCAGGTACTGCTCTGCTCAGTACTGTCAGGACTTCAGCTATTCTCAGTATTCCCAAAGGACATCCAGTGGGGGAGGGAAAGACAAATAGGAAGTGGAGAGTGGAGAGAGATGCCAACCAAAACTTTAATCAGTGCAGTTCCTGATCCAGGTGACCACATAGCTAGCTGTGTGAGTGCTTGTGCTGAGACAGTGAAGACATAAATTAGGAAAAAATAATGACAAAGAGGGTGGGGCTGATTTTTTTCAGCCTATGCCACGTTCAAGTAGCTGTGAAAATGTGGCCCACCCTTGCCAGTAAGGAAGCGTGTATTGCTGTACCCTCCCCAATGCAATGCTGACTGGCAATGTCTTCAAAGCTGTTCCCTGTTTTTCAGAAGGTGCCACCAACTCTGAAGGAAGTAAATGCTCTCACTGTAATACAAAGTCATGGTTGTTCAACATACAGCTTTGAGAAATACAGTGAATCACAATGAAGAGGGTGGGGGATTTATTCTAAAAGTTACAGAACATGGATAATCCAATTCACCAGTGATGATATCCATGAATCTGTTTGTCTGTTTTGGCTAATCTGCGTAGGCATTTGTGTTATGAACATCACTGTGCTGTCTCAGTGCTTACGTATCTGTTGTGTATGTAAGGGGAAGAAACATCTCTAATTTAATTAGTTCAATTTATGGCATGAATAAGTTTAGGATTTATTATACGATGGTTGCTTACTTAAGAGAGACTTAATTATTCATTTCTACATTTGGCTAAGAGTAACCTAGCCTCAACAGAAATACATTCCTGTTAAATTTATAGGTATTAGTTTCTTCCACTGAGCTGTATAAAAGTCTGATGAAAGAAAAATCTAATGCAGACACAGTAAATTACTCTGCTCCCACCTCACACTGGGATTGAGCTCAGAAATGATTAATGTGCTATAGATTTCTATAGCAGGTCAGAAGAAGCAAAGAAAATGATCCACTCACTCTCACCAGGACACAACAGCTCTAGTGTTTAATATGTTCATCCATGCTTTGTCTGTCTGAAGGATACAAAATAAGAAGCCAAAAAGGCATTTATCTTTATTCTATGTAAAGGAGGGAGAGGATGACAATTAAATTACATAATGGAAAGGCAAAACCTTTTCAATTTGTATTTGATCTAAAACAACTATTATCTGAGAAAAGTGGATCAAATTCTACTTTTGGTGATGTCGTTACTATCCTGTAGTGTTAATTAGGCTGCAACTGAAGAACCTTTCTCAGTATCTGTTTCATTGGGTATGTAGAACACAATGTTATTGATTAAGAGAAAATTACGAGAATTAAATGGGTGGTGATTGGGACAAAGAGACTGTTTTCTTCACACTTCAATTCATGGTCTCTCTCTCTTCCCTGCTGTCTTGGGTGTGTTGTGGCAGCATTTACCTAAGAGGTTGCTTAGCCTAGGTTTTGAAGCAGAACTAGCTTCCACTTCTAAATTAACGTGCTTCTTTTCAGAACATATTTGGGACATATCCTGTGCTGGGAGAATTGCAAGTGTTCTTGCACCTGTGTGGCAGTCCCTTCTGCAGCAGACAGACACTTCTGTTTCTCTATGATGTTTTGTTTTTTTTTTTTCTTCTACTGAGTCATTCTCTATAGGGGAAGCTAATGTACTGTAAGGTTGCGTGGGAACTAACAGCTTATTCTGGGGAATATGCTCTTTGTGCTCACAAAACCTGTAAAGTAGGTTATTCTGATAAGAACAGCGGGATGGGTTTTCCTGAGGAATTAGTTGTGCTGTATGCAGACAGGACTTCAATTTGCTTGACAGATAGCCACAGCTGAAGTGTGCTTTTGGAAATATTAGAAGAAACAATAACTGATCTTTTCTCAAGATACCCATTTTGTTTCTCAAGCCAACTTACATTAGGCTATCTGAGTGGTCATTAGTTGTGCAGGTTTGTTGGAAAGGTTTAAAGTGTATGTCAGTCACTGCCTCATGAGCATGGTTTTCTCGCTATTGGTAAAGATCCCACTCCCCACACCCAACTTGAATCAGGGATGAGCAAAAGTCAGAAAGTAAAATAAAGCTGTGTGTGAAGCATAACAGAACTCAAGTACAAGGAAGACTGAAGTAGACTCAACTTGAAGACCATTGCAAAGAGAACGGAGAACCCATTTGGAAAAGCTATTTGCAAACAGCTCACTTTCTCACACATACAAGCCCAGTCAGCAGCCAGGCCACAACAAAGCAGTGAATCTCCAGAGCTTCTGTGCTGTATATTCATGTCTGTGCTCAAGAGAGGCTGCCAACGTCAATATTGATTGTGCCGTCCATTCCAAAATACACTATATATGTCACAGTTTTATGGCAGTCGAAACAGCTAATACTGAATACAGGGCAAGTGCCAGAGTTCAGTGGCAAGATTGTGAGGGAGGACTGTTAGTTTCTCTCAAATATTTTCTACAGATGAAAGATGTTTTCCTTGACCAATACATGTTTAGGGGGTGATGGGAAGGAATTTGATTTTCTGGGGTTAGTATTTTGGATGAAAATCTATGGAATTTTTCTTTTCATCAAAAGACACCTTTTTTGTTATCTTAAAAAAAAACCCAAACAAACCCAAAACAAAAAAAACCACTCCCCCAAACCCAGATATTTTTTATGCTCTATTTCACATGCCTAATTTTATTCATGCAATTAAATATAATGTTTCAAATAACAAAGTTCAGACAAATGCAAAATATATCAAAGGTAGATCTTTGAGAGGTGTAATCTGCTAATCTCTTAGTGTTTTGTTAATATATAGCTGAAAATCTGCACCTACACTATAAATAACCATACTATACAGTATATCATCAAAACTTAGCTATTTCCTCATAAGGGATGAGATTTCAGATTTGTGCTGGTTAACATTCCTGTCATAATCTTTATGTATATATGATTATACTAAGCAGACAAGTTTACATGTGGAAAAGGTTGGGTCTTGCGTTTTTAGCCTGTGAGTCCCTCGGGTTCTGTGAGATCCTAACAGATAAAGATTTTGCCAGCTTTTTAAAATTTGTAGGGAAAGGAATTAATTCCTTTTGCTAGTGAAAAGACACCAGAATGTCACTGTTGATGCTTATAAATCAAAACTAGACATATTCAGACTAGCAATAATGCTCTTAAACAGTGGGAATTAAGTAGTAGATATCCAGCTGTTTCTTGGTGGTGTGAAATCCTTAAATTGGAACTGGGTATCTTTGTAAAAACTTAGGCTACAGTAGGTATACAGTCTGAGTCTAACACTGAAAATACTGAAATTTAACATTACAGGTGGTCATCTTTCAGTCAAGTTTTTACTAGCAGGGAACTGCTACGTCACTTTTTTTTTTTAAATATGAAAGACTTAGGTGTCATAACAGAGCCTTATAACAATAAGGTAAACTTTGTTTTAAAGTCACAGACTGTGGTGTTCCTGCATAATGAGGCAGACAGTAATTTTGAAAATAATTTTAAAAGGTCACTTTTTCCCTTTTTGTGCATGGGAAATGTGCCAGCTTTTTCAGTACTCATAGATTCATAGACTTCACAGTCATAGTGATCTCCTATGATACTTTAGTCTGATTTCCTGCATTACCCTTTGACAGGAGGAGCTGAATTCTTCAACAACTTTTCTGATGCCATTATGTGTTTGTTTGTTTGTTTATACTGCAGTTTTACTGGCAATCTCAAGTCAGGAGCGGAACTTCTTAATGCTGGGGGAAAAAAAAAAAAGCCAGAATGCCCAAGATTTGGTATGAGTCTCTGTTTCTAGTATGTTAATTATTTTCTTCCATTGAATGAGCAGTGTTTTGGCTTCAACCCTACGACTTTTTATTGTGGCTCACACAGCTACTGTATCTTTTTTGTTTCCCAAGATCATACTGTGGTTTTCTGCTTTAGAGTTTGAGTTGGTTTATATCAAATTGCACCCATTTTTTTAATGTCGGGTAGCCCAAATCTGATTGAAATAACCCTAATTTTCCATTGCTTGTAATTTGAATGTTACTTCCAATCATCACGCTGGCTCAAGTCTACCTGAAACTGTATTTGGAAAGAGTTTCTGGCTAACTGACTTGTTTCCGTTTCCTCTGTTTTAGGAAAGATAGCTAGTCCCTCTTTTTTTTTTTTTTTCCTTTCAAAATAAAAGTTATTTCTTTACTTCATTCAGTGCTTTTGACGTCGCAGAAATTTCATAAAACTCTGTAACCTGAAAGATTAATAAATTTTCTGTACTATTAATAATAAAATAAGGTAGTCAAGTGCAATTATCTTCAGTCTTTCACAGAAGTGCACAAAGCTACACGCTTCCCTACAATGTTCCATTCTGTTTAACTGTTTCTAGATTTGTGGCACATTGTGGAATATTTCACCTTTCTGCTTCCAGTTTTTTAATTAGGGCTTCCTTAGTCTGTGATTAACCTGTGTATCAGAGTATATAATTTCTATCTTCACTGTCTCTATGTATGTGTAAGAGAGGGAAGCGATGCTACAGTCTGTTCACTGGCATTTCTTAGTCATAGTAAAAGAAGGTATCACCAGACTTCAATGAAGCCCTGTTTTGTTAGAGCGTGTGTATCTCTGTGTGAGAAAATAGTAAATTTATTGAGAGAATAGCTCTGTGTTTGATATGTAATTCCAAAAAAAAAAAAAAAAAATAAAAGAAAGAAAAAGCTGGGTGTAACATTTGGGAGAGGAAGCTTTGGGTGTGGATTTTTTTTCTTCTGTCTTGTCTTTTTTCTTTTTTTTCCCCTTTATACTAAAGGAAAAATGTGTCCCTGAGAAATATTTTTGCACCACTTCATGGTGAACTCAGACACTTCAGAGTCAAGACTTTCAATTCATAGAATCAGCCTCAACTCACATGCTTTCAAAGTTTGATCCACTTTCCTCACCTGGCCGTCAGAATTTCAGCAAATCTGTTCTGCAGGAACATCTAGCTTCTTTTTGAACACTGCAATGCTATATATTCACTGTTCTGTCCTGGTTTATTTATTTTAAGCAAAGTCTCTTTTCATGCTTATGATAGTTTAGTCATCATGAGAAAATTATCTCTGATGTTTGTTGATCAAGAGTGTATGCTCCAGAGGAAAGGGAATCTGATGCTGTCACATTATTTTTGTTTGTTGGAAAATATATGCCTTAGTTGTTATCAGATGTGATACTCAGAGTTGTGTTAGGGCACAGTCATTCACTTTGCCATACCGATGATAAAGCCAAATTAATATCTTTAAAAAAGAAAAAGCCTTTTTCTTTCCCTTTTCCCAGTGCTCCTCTCAGGTAGCAGACAGCTAGCAATTTAAATGAGTTGAGTTTATGGATGGCTGCAGAAGCTGTCTTCATTCACACCCTGTATATATCCATCAGCCACTCTGCAGCATTTTACTGCAGCAGCAGGGGAACAGCTAATCAGGCCCATCCCGGCGGAGTGCTGCGACGGGACAGAGAGGGCTGGACTGTGTATTTCTGTAGGCTTGGAAACGCGCTGGAAAAAGAAGGCGGTTTGGAATGTGAGCAGTCAGAGGCATATTTCGTGAGTAACCGCCGCCAGCAAACACATATATTAAAAGCCTTGGAGGTTTATTAATGAAATGAAACATACTTTCCTACTTTTTGCTTGTTATTGTGTATTTTAAGGGCAAAAATTGCTTATGGCAAAAATTAAGTACCCATTAAAAAATTTGCAGACTGTACCTAATGTAATCGGACTTTCCTTACATCACAGCAACTGAATATATAACAGTATGTTTTTTCATCTCCAAATCACTTTCGGGTGTAGAATCAATCATCATGCCACTGTACTGCAGTGGGTACATTGCTCCAATTGCTAAAGAGAATATTTTAGTAAAGAAACAATGTTAAGAGCTTGTTTGGCATACAAAAGTATAGGTCGTCACACTTCAAAAGGAAGAAAATTGTTTTAAGTAGAATTGGGTATTTCATGGATTTATATGAATTTGACCCAGGAGATGAGAGGTCCCTAGACCATCCCCCAGATTCTTTCTGAAATTACCTGATTTTGACTGATGAGCTGAAATGAATATTAGTGCTATATAATGCAGCCTGTGTAGTGTGATTCTTGCTTTGGAAGCATATTTGTGTTGCAAATGTGTCCAGCACTGTTCTTTCCCTCTTCTATCTCAGGATTTTTTGCTATGCATTCCAGAAAAGCTAAGCATACTATGTGACAGCCAGGTGAATATATATGGTGTGAATAAAACCAATATTTTAGCTATCAATCTTTTGAGCTGGAGAGATACCTGTAGTAGCTCAGTGCTCAGAGGGGGCTCAGAGCTCTGTACTCCAAAGACCCGAGCAAGTTTTGGCATTACAAGAGATGTATTGTGTAAAAAAACAGGTCTTCTCTGGGATCCAAAGAGTATTTTGGGGTGTTATGATTTATCAGCATTTTGATTTGATAATCCTAGCTGCTAAAACTTGAACAGGTCACTTTGGGGGGGAATTAGCTGCTCCTGAATGACTTGTTTCCTAAGTGCAAGCACTGGGAAAGGAGAAGACATTTTTCAAAGGATTGAGGAGAGAGTTGGGGAAAGTGACTGTCCGCAGCAAGAAAACTGTTCATCTAGGAAAGAGGAGAATGGTCTGGTCAGCCATGTGTGGAGAGCAGCAGAAGAGATCAGGCAGAGAAGGAGCGGAGCATAGGGCATGTAGATAAGTTAGAGAATAAACAAAGGGCAGCTGCTGCCTTTTGGGGAAAATTATCAATTTTAACTTTGGGAAAGTTACGTTCAAAGTTCACCATGCCATCTATGGAAAAATAAGTTTCAAGATCACAGCTGTGTAAACAGCCCATAAAACCGTGTAGCCAAAAATTTTGGATAAGGCATCAGATTCCTTTCTCCTTCATTGCTTTCATCAGTGCTCCCACTTCATTTGCCCCCAGGGTCAGCAGAGTCCAGTCCAACCTGTCCAGGAGACTTGACCTGGGAGCAGGTCTGTGTGCGTATCTCTACATCTTAACTGCTCTCTGCCTGCAGCCTTAAGGCATCCCTGACACATTTCACATTTCAACAGCCCTTAAACCCAAACATCTTTTCCCCTCCCACAGAGGTTTTATCTGTAGCATTTTATGCGCAAATCTCTACTCATCTGTTCCTGCTCCACACAATATTCCCAGCCTCATACTGTTTGCTGACGAGCTGGTGCTCAGCCTCCTATCAGAACTCCTTTGTCATCCACTGCTGCCAAAGATGTCCTACGGTTTTGGCACAGCTGCACAGCCCGTGCTCTGCATGCCTCTCTCCT
Source organism: Elanus axillaris (assembly GCA_026212715.1). Lineage (NCBI taxonomy): Eukaryota > Metazoa > Chordata > Aves > Accipitriformes > Accipitridae > Elanus > Elanus axillaris. The sequence goes on along the minus strand of JANZLQ010000044.1, from coordinate 17,188,482 downwards.
TATACAGTTTGTCTTGTTGCAAAGAGAAGAAATGTGTCTGCATTCAGGGGGCTGCTGCTTCATGCCAGTAAATCACAGGTTGACCTGTGTGTGTCTTCATGAGTGAGCTAATGGTAAAATAAACCCCCAAAAAGTAGCAATGGACCAAAGGTGCTTTGCAACCTTCCGCATAAAAGGTGAGACCTGACAGTTTAAATAACCCGTAGGAAGTAATCATGGATTAGAAGCACTTGGAGGATTTCTTCCTAGTGAACTGGAAATTTTAATCCACTGAATGAAAAAAATATGTTATTGCCTGGCTAGAATGAACTGAAACCAGGTTCTGATATAGCCGGTATGGGAATATTGGAACTGCCATAAACTGAGAGCATTACTATGTTCTGAGCTTACTGGCAGTAAGTTGTTGAGGTATGTCCATAGGATTGCATTGTAGCAACTGGCTAACTTTCTAAAGATAAATTCTTTGGTTCAGTTTTCACAGAACTATGGATGATTAAATCTTCAAACAAATAAACTACAGTCTGGTTTGGATTTCTCTAAAAGCTAACATTTTCTGGGTTTGAAATATGAAGTAGGAGGCAATCCGTTGTCTAGCTGATGAGTATAGGTATAAATAATTAGTGTTCATCAGAATGTCAAAGAATATATGTAGAATCTGGAAATGGCAGGGTGGTGAAGAAAGGCAAGATTCTGTGGGTAACCTCTAAATAATAAATTGAATTTTCAGGAAATTCCTTCAAACTTTTCTTGACAGGTATGTAGCAGACATGTAACATTCTTCGTTTTTTCTCTATAGATCAGCAAATCATGTTTTTTGCTAGTGCTGTGGCTGCAGATGACCAATATATTCAGAAAGGAATCCATTATGCTTAAGCTTAGGAGGAAGCATTGTAAATTCTCAGCCATGATTTTCTGTTATTTGTATAGAAATAAAGTAGGCATTAATTCTTTAGTCCATATTCTGCTCTTATTTCTATCACTTTTACATCTGCACAAATCTGCTAATTTCAGTTCACGTACTCCTGTTTTATACTGAAATAGCTGAGAATATAATCTGTCCCAGTAAGTGCAAAGTAAACAAAGAGAAATAGGTAATTAAAGATATCAAGGACATATAGGAGACAGAAACTCTAGTGAGAATCCATCAAATGCATCAGGACAGACAGTGAAAAATCATGGTATCTAGATGACAGCCAGAAGTGAAATAGAAAGCAGAATAAGAGTGGTTTTTCTAAAACATGTTGAAGAAATGCCAATGTGAAAGATAGTGAGAACACATTGGAGATGCCAATTGCAGAAATCCAAAGAGCTCGTAATAAGAGGAAATAAAAAAAATTAGGTGCTTATCCTGAAGATCAAGTTATAGAGACTTGAATGCAAAATAGAAAGAGATGGAAGAGAGTAAGTGTAAACTGTCTTTTACTAAAAAATATTTAATGTGCGTGGCTGAAAACCGGTATGATGTTGAGTGAAATTTAACAGATCAGTGAGAGCAAAGGTTTTTTCAGCCTGATTGACTGCAAAACCAAGAAGAAAATCTGAGCCAAGGTGAAGAAACATAGGTAATAAGAAATCTTTTAGGGAGTTGCATACTAAAGTTGAAGCAATAGGCACAGAAGAAAAACAACTGTTACAGTCTTCAGAAAACACTTGTTCTGTTGCTGGAGTTGTCAGCAGTTGCAGAGAAATCTTTACAGTGTTTGTAAAATGTAGAACCACTGAACCTTGCAGAAAGAAATAAAAGATATATAGGTAATTGTGCAGTTCTCTTTAATGTTAATACAAACCTCAGGAGAAAAGCTGTGAAATTCTAGCGGCACTGAGAAGATGCTGGAGGTCTTAAAATCCAGAATTATGAAGATTTATGTTTAATGACTTCTCACCTCCCCAGCTTCTTTTGAGATTTTGATGACTTTTTGAGGCAGGAATTTTAGATTAACCATGCAGAACTAGATACAATAAGCTGTAAACCAGTAAGTGGAGGCAGTACGGAATGAAGGCAAAAGGCTGCAGTCAAAAATGTAAGTGCACAGATATGGTAACCAAGAAAGCACACTACAGGGTCACACCTTATAGTGACAAAGAATCACACAGAATATTGAATATGCTTATTTGAGATGCCTAAGTATATTGACTCAGTGTGGGTTTTTCAAAACTGAAAGGCTCCATTTTTGTAGCCTATTTGTAGATATAGTGAAGAGGGCATCATACTGAGTGTAATACAGTCAAATAAAGCAGTACTGGATCATGCAGGGATGTTGGTGTGGGGTGTATGTTTATTCATCCTTCTGAGCAGTTGTGAGACTCGTTGTGGCCATTCTCTTCAAACGCTTCCCAGCTCTTGTCATGATTAATGACACTTGATTTTTGAAAGGGTAGTTACAGATGTATAATGATGCCTTCCAGCAAATTTCAGGATCTACCAGTCTTTCTCAGAGGTGAACTCTAGATGTAATCTCAGAGGAGGTTCTGCTGTAAGGAAAATAATATTTTAAAAAATCCAGAACATGGTCTGTCGGCAGCTGGTTCTTGAGGTTCCTGCTTGCCCTCTTGCTGTTGTGTTACACTTCACTTTCTGGATTCATCTCACACTGCATCAGACTTTCTCATCATTTTCTCTTTAGTTAGTAATATTGCTCAGCCCACAGCAGTCTAGCTCACATGATCTAGATCTCTTAATCATCCACTATTTAATCAGGATCTGGTTTGGTCCTTGAAGGTCTTAAAAGTAGTGTACAGTGAGCACAGCGCATTTCTTCACTAGAAGAAATTTAATTTGCATCAAAGTATGCCTTGGAAGCAAGTCTCCCAGTTGTCTCCAGTTACTGTGCTGCTGTTCACATTGCAGAGCATGTGAAATGGATTCCTTGTTGATGAAAGGAGAAAACAGATGTGCTTGGAGATATGTGTACCTAATAACCAAGAGATCAGTTCAGGGGATCAGGCTGGAGCTAGTCTGAAGCAAAGTGTGGACTTCTTGTGCAGAGCAGAAGTTGGATCCTCAGCATGAATTACTCCATTCTGCAAATCCACTCCACAGGCACCATGCTGCTTGTTGATGTAGACGTCAGAATCTGTACTGTAGGAGGATTATAGTCTACGTTCCTTCCTTCTATAACATATATCTGCAAACCTGCTTGTGTAAATTGCAACTGGAGAAGGGTCTAGTCCTTCTTCTGTCACATAACATAGTGTTTTTCAGCAATCAGATGTTCTTAACCCACTGTTAAGAAACAATACATTAAACCATCATTTGCATTTTATTAACCGATTGCAGGGTTCTAACATGAAAACAAAGGCACGTAGCCTCCAGACTGGTGCTAAAGACTCAGTTTGCTTTTAAGCATCCACTGCAAAGCTGTGGCAGCCTTAGTGTCTCTGTGTGGTCAGCCATCATTTTCTGAGGACTAGACAAACTGAGAGATTTAGGAAAGTCTCATGTAGGGCAGATTTTTCCAGTCCTCAAGTTAGTATTAAAACTCTGTGGGGTGTTTTTCATTCGGCTGGATTTTTTCCTCTTGATTTCAGGTTGCTGTTTCCCTCACAAACACTTTTCAAAATACTTTTGTGAAAATGAGTTCACCGCTGTTGAAATATTCTACCAGCTCATATTATGTTTGACTGAGCTGACAAATGGCTTGACAGCATTCCTGGAATCTGCCAAAATACAATTTCAGAAACTACAATGCCAACTAAGCTAATAATCTAAATGAATGTTACTGCAGCTGAGCATTCATGTTCCTGACTTTCTTTAATTCAGTTAGAACCAGGTGAGTCCCCAGTTGTTTGTTTCTTAGTAATTGCAAAAGTTTCTGGTTTGTGTTTCCCTGTTAACACATGATTATAATTCATATTTCATAGTTAGCTTATAACAATTTCAACACCTTTCAAATTGTTCCTTAAATAATGGGGTGAACAATGGGAATGACCTTAATGTACAACTACAAAGAAGAATGTACAACTACAAAGAAGAATGTACAACTACTAAGAAGCGGCTTCAGTGCAGGAAATGCTGTTTTAATTAGCTGTTCAAACTCCATTGGGTCTCCTAAAAAGTGAGCAAGAGCTGCTGTTATTTAGCTCCTCAGAAATCTCAAACATATATGAATTAGCAGTTTCATAGTGTTTGTGGAGATGAAGTTTATCTTGTGGATTTTTTAATGTTACTGAGTTTGAAATGTAATTTCCAATTTGAGCTTCCTTAGGTATTAAAGTTGTTTTGTAGGACCTAGAAATAGACATTATAGCCCAACCACTTCTGCGGTTGAGAAAATCACCTTCTAGGACACAACAGCAGGGAATTTTGCCTTCAGCGGAAGAAGAAGGGAGCTAAAAATCAGGGAAAAAAATGATGCTT
>JANZLQ010000044.1:17151588-17184025 GCA_026212715.1 Elanus axillaris | reverse complement strand
ATGATGCTTGGGTGATGTGAAAATAATGCTAAATCTGTGTCTGTCTCCAACAACAAATATTTAATAAAGGTAAGATTGAACCATTTCAGGACATTTTTCTTAGAGGGTAGATTTCCATCTCATTCCTTTTGGTAAAATCTGTTAGGATGAACTCCTCTCTAAGCCCATTCTTGTATATATTAAAACAAACAGAAGTATGACTCTCAGTCTCAGCTCTTAGCTTGCATCAATACTGATGAATACTGGTGTTTCATAAAGAAATCTGCATTTTTAATTTGCAATTAAAACATGCTATTTTGCTGGAGATTCTCAGGGATTTCCACTGCTTGTGACACTCCTGAATAAAGTTGAGGCTTTGGCTTAGCAGCATGAAAAATTGTTTATTGTCCTGGTTTCAGCTGGGATAGAGTTAAGTGCCTTCCTAGTAGCTGGTGCAGTGCTGTGTTTTGAGTTCAGTATGAGAAGAATGTTGATAACACACTGAGGTTTTCGGTTGCTGCTGGGTGGTGTTTAGACCAAGTCAAGGATTTTTCAGCTTCTCGTGCCCAGCCGGCGAGAAGGAACACAGCCAGGGCAGCTGACCCCAACTGGCCAAAGGGGTATTCCAGACCATGGGACGTCACATCTAGGAAATAACTGGGGGACATGGGGGGTTGGGATCGCCGCTCGGGGACTAACTGGGTGTCCATCGGCAGGTGGTGAGCAATTACTCTGTGCACCATTTGTACATTCCAATCCTTTTACTGTTACTGTTGTCATTTTATTAGTGTAACTTATCATTATTACTTTCTTCTTTTCTGTTCTATTAAACCGTTCTTATCTCAACGCATGAGTTTTACTTCTTTTCCTGATTTTCTCCCCCATCCCAGTGGGGGGTGTGTGTGTGTGAGCAGCTGCGTGGTGTTTAGTTGCTGGCTGGGGTTAAATGACAACATTTATGAAGAGCACTTAAGGCATATGTTCATTAATTAGGTCACTGAAGACAGAAAGAAACAAAGATTTATTTTTTTTCCCTCAACTGGGTAGATTACTTATAAAGCATCTGCCTCAAACCTTTTGGTAATACAGTCTGTGGAACCAAGAAAAGTGTTAGTTTAAAGTGTTTATGGTGTGGAACAGAAAACAGAAGAATAATTTAAGAATAAGAGATTAATGTTGAGATTTACTTACTGTCATCTTAATAGAAGTATGAAATTCATAGTAAATGTGCATATGCGTGTCTGTGTTGGAGGGAGGGTTCAATTAGAGTGCATTTCTGGATATCCTCAGCACACTTACTTAATAATGCTATATTCTGCTAGCTCTCTAAGATATGTATTTCCTCTGATTTTACATCTCTAAGGTTTGTAGATTAGTTACACTGCATGTTTGAACTATTTTCTCAGTTGTTAGAATTAAATAGCTAGTTGTACTAGACCTCAGGTGTAAAATTGCAGGTGATCAAAATTCAAATGTTCTCTTGTGCCTAAAGAATTCTTTATGACCTTCAGTACCCTTCAGTTGTCCCTCAGTGCTGTTCTTTTCAGGTTCTATTCTTTGTTAAAGTTCTGTTTTGATTTGCTTTAGACCCATTTCATTATTTAATCCCTTTAACAGTGAGCAACTGTAATGTCTACAGATCAGGAGCATACTTCTGTTTACAGAAGAACAGTTTAAAAATGCTTTTTTGAGATCTGGAAGCTATTTATTCTCTTGAGCCATGGTCATTTGGTTAGAAGGTTTCTGTGATTGTAAAATAAAGTTTTGCTACATCTTACTTTCTCATGTCATTGTTCATTCCATGCTGTGCCATGCTACATACTGACCTTTTATCACTGATGCACAGAGGCGTATGTTCTGGCAAGTTCAAGAGTGCATTATATCTCCCTACAGGAGACTCTTTCAGACGTATGTCCTTGATCCAACAAGCATGCTACTGTAAAAAATGAAAGGTCACTTAGTTTTCTCAATTTGATCAGAAGAACTTAGCTTGAATGTTGCTTTGTCATCATAATCACAGCTATGGAAGCTTAATACAACATAGTATTTCATACTTTTAATTCATCCTTTTCTGAGCAGCTCTGAACGTACATGACAATGTTCATGCTGAATATTGTTTCTGGAGTTTGTATTGTGTGAAATTCCCTATGTACACAATTAAGAATTTTCCACAATGAATCAAGAGCCAATGAGAACATAATGTTCAAAGTTTCTGAAATCATGTAGCACCAGCGTATCATGTTTAAATCTTTCTGCTTACTTGTTTGTCATGATTCTGAAGCAAAATGGAAATACAGTCTGAGTATAGGTGATATAATGATGCTTGCTAGTATATCAACTTGTAATGTGTAATGATGTAGTCTCTGCAATAGTACTTTTGGGGTCAGTAGTTCTGGGCTTAGTGTGTAGGGTATGAGGGGCCACTATCTCCGTCCTTGAGAGGAAGAAACTCAGATGGTTGCAGTGGTCAAATGGAGTAAAAACTTTATCCAGTAATAATGATGTTGCCTTTGCTAGCTAGGACTCTTGCTAGCAGAGAGAGGTGTGCGAATTAAGCTATTAGATCGTATTTTTCATGGCAAATGCAAGTAGAACTCTAGTTTGACTTCTGTGGCTTAAAATGTTCAGCATGGATCTGAAGTTGCCTTTGGACAGTGTTCCATGGACTTCTTGAGAACAAATTATGCACTAATTGGGCAGTCAGGTGCTATCTTCTGCTAAAATAAAATAGGATCAATGCATATGGAAATCTTTGTACTGTGGATGCTAACAGCCTTGGCATTTAAATCCCACTGGAGCCATTACTGCAGTTTAGCTATCCTTTGCCTGAACCAGAATATTTTGTTTCTTTGGCCTTTTTATCTTACCTTTTTTCTTTTTTTTTCATTGATTATCTGAGCTAAATCTTTTAAAATACCATTTCAACAAAAACTGTTTCTCTCCAAAATACTATTGCTTCAACCAGATGGCAAGTAGCAATCATTTATGAAAGGTAACTTTTTGTTATTGTTACTTTACAACTGACACAAGAAACTAGTTTCTTAATATTCAGAATAATCTGGTTTATTTTATCAGTTTAATAGATTAATGAGGTACTGTCAGTAAAATGTTATGATGTTTGTGCACCTCCTATGATTTTTCAGGAAATGGGTAGAAATAACACAAGTCTGTCAGTAACAAAATCATGAGGGACTTTACTTGAATCAGCCAGCCCCAACTATTATGGAAAACTTCATCACTTGATAAATTTTATAAACTGAGCAAGGTATTTAAAATAACCTTCTATATGTTCAAGTTGTTGCTGATAAAGTGAGGAACACTTTCTTAAGGGAGGACAGGATTTCTGTTTGCAGCAACTGCTGCAAGTATTTAGCTGTTTTATTTCCATCAAGCTTGCTGTCAGTTTTGCATAATGATTTTTGATGTTGTGTTCTTTTTTTTACAATGGATAAAATGCCAGAGACAAGTAACAAAATGATATTATAAACTGCAATGGAAACCATACATTTGTAATGGCTTACAGGTTTCTGATCTGAAAAAATGTACAACTGTCTCACACAGTCAGCAACTGGTTATTCCTAGACTAGTTGACCATGACTGCTTTTTCCTGCTGCAGTTCAAAGAAATTTCAAATACTGGCTAAAACTGGCTAAAGGGCCACAAAGTTGTCCTTTCCAAGAGCAGCATGGCTAGTCTGATTTCACCTTTTGCAAAGGTTTTTCTCAATAATACTTAGATTTTCCTTGAAGCTACAAGTGAAATACAAACAAATGCATGTGTGCTCCCAGGAACAGTTCATTGCTCATAATTCAATATAATTCATTCTCCTTCCAGTCATTAGTTATGCATTTAAAGAAGTAATTTTAAAGACTTAGGACACAGTAACTTGTTTAACTGTCTCTATAGATCTCAGGAAATTGTTTCACTAAATATCAAAGTTAGATAAGTTGATTTTATTCAACTACTGTTTGTTCCCTTGTACGTTTTAACCACTGGGATTTGTATATCTGGAGTGGAGTAGCAGTATGATTTTATTCAAAAATTTCATTTTATAACTGTGATGTTAGGAGAATTATCGCTTCATCTCATAATGAGATTATTCCTATAAAGGTAATTTAAAAAGAAAATCACATGACTCAAAACAGATTTCTGAAGACTTGCGAAATAAAACATGAAATAACTGTGTATTTAATCATTATGCAAATTGTTACTCATTGTAAAGCAGTTCTTATAAGTGAAAGCAGTGGTAGCATTAGGATTCTTTTATGTGGATGTTGTTCTCCAGATACAAACCCCAAATGTTCAGTTAAAAAGGGCCAGTGAATCTGTCACAAACAGCTACTGCAAATGTACTCTCGAAGCAACAAAGATACTGAAAGTGAAGTAACATTGCTAATGTCTTTATAACCTTCAAGCTCAATGTGTTTGGCTTTCAAGCTGCTGAAAACCAACTGCTTTCTAAGTATGTAATTTGAGTCTTTGAAAATTAAGATGTGGAAAGAGTTTAGTAGCTATCATTTCAAGGTATGTTTTAAGTATTATACCTATTGAGAATATGATTTTATTAACAATACTGTTCTCTATAGAGAGAGAACCTGCATGGGGCCATTCTTCACCAATATTCACAATAATAATCCTAGATGAAGGCACAGTGGTTTTGATAAGTGGAAAACAAGCAAATGATCGCATGAGGAAACACCAGTAGGCCAGGTTCTCAACTTGTGAATCTTCAGTTCACACAGCGGGCACTCATGTTATTTTTGTGCATTCGTTGGAACCTTGTAAGGATCAGTAGATTCAGTGAGTTAGCCTGTCTACCCAGTTGCTAATTCATGCGTAGTCTTAGTTCAGAGATCAGAAATAACACTGCTTTAAGGAATTCCACCTGGAAGGAGGGGGAATGTATTTCTGTAATCTCTGGCTCTGCTTCTTGCTTCCTGCTCGACTAGGTGCTACTCAGTTTGTGAAAGTGGGAGTTAATGATTCCCAGGGCTGCTTCTATCTGTGCTCTGTGCTGAAGCAGCTGCACAATTTAAGTAGATCTTCACAGGTCAAACTGAGGACCAGCAGCACAAAGCTCATAGGGAAGAGGGCTTGTGTATTTTCTGGCTAAGAGGTAAAAAACCCATTGGTCTTGACTGTATTTTCTCCATTCTCTGAAAACCATGTAACCCCATTGATTTGAGTGTGTTCCACGGCAGACTTTTGTTTTCTAACTGGGTTAGACAAATTCCGCAGCAGATAGTACAAGTGCCAAGCATTGTTTTACCAGAGGGACGTCTCAAGCTTATTTTACTGACAGAAGTTTGTTCTGTGGCCTCCCATGAAGGCACTCGGCTTTGCTACCCTGTACCACCCTGCCTGGGCTTGGCTGCTTGGGTGGGAACTCCTTGGTAATGAGCCCAGAAACAGCTGCTGCAATCGGGACCTCTTGCACCCCGTGGAGATTCGGTCCTCTTTGTCCCAGAATTCTGGTGCTGTCCTCTTCCTTTTACTTGTCTCCTGTTTGCCAGCTACACCTTCCTTCCCAATCAATCCTGTTTCCAAATAGGTGATTATAAATTTAATTTACTGTCTATCACTGGGAACCTGAGTAAAGTTCACAGGCTGAAGCAACCGTGTTTGTTGTGGGAGGTGGATGGGGAATTCTGGTTAAGTAGAGATTTGCATAAACATGCTGTACGTATAGGGGATTAATTGGAGAGTAACCAAAGGAATGAGAAACTCTCAAGTGTCTGGGACCAAATGCTGGAGAGAGTAGGGCCTTACAGATTTGTTTAGGGGTCAGTAACTGTAGAGCTTCCCTGCAGATTGCCCCAGGATCTGATTGCCTGAGGAAATTGTTTCAGCTGAGATGGTAAATCATCTCTACATCACCTCTCATCCTCAGGCCTTTTTAGAACTATTCCATTGACTGTCTTCCCTCCATCCTAATTCTTTCCTCCCTTTGCTGCCTCTCCGATAGCTGCAGTGGAGGCTCTTTGCAAAGGTCATGGAAGGGGAACTCGTGACTGGAGAAAAAAATGCATTGAATGTGACTCTGCAGTGCCTTTAAGAGAGTTCTGCGTGGCTGAGACACTGTAGCTATGACACTGAGTATGTGTTGTGTATTTACAACATAAGCAACCAAGGAGCGTTGTGTTTTTCAATCTAGTCTTGGAGTTGGAGCATCTGTGACAGTAGGGCACATCCAGTGCAACAAGGATCAGCGAGCCCACACCTTGGGAGACTCCTGAGGTTTACCTTCCTGGGTTTGGGAGAGCTTCACAGCTTGCAGCATAACCTGGCGTGGCTGGTGGGACATACTGAAGTGTGAAAAACTTGATGAAATTAAAGTTAGAAAGAATTATTTAACTCTAGGCAGGAATAACAGGCTTTTCAGCACATGCTAATGAGAGAGAGAGTTCAGGCAGAAGTGATAATGTATTTCTAATAATGTCTACTAAAAGGGCCAGCAAAGAATAATCAAACCAAGGCTGGTTTTTTTTCAGCTTTAGGTATTTCAGTACAAGCTAGCATAGACAGTTGTGTGATCGTTCCAGCCACCCAAATATATCAGCTGTGTATGCTGGCACAGTGCTGTGCTAAAGCAGCTATATAGCTTCTGGCTCACAGCTGGCCCTCCTTCATCCTGCTTGAAGCACAGGCAGAATAAATGAGCATCTGTTTGCCCTCGACATTGTAGACGTACCCTTTGGCTTCATTCTTACAGATAAACAAAGAGTGGTTTGGGGTTTTTTAAGAAATATTTTTAATTCTTACTCTATTTGTCTTTTTTACCAAAAAAACACCCAACAAAAAAACAACAGAGCAGCTGGAAGATTTCTGTGTAAAAGGCCATATGATTGAGTTCTAAAGAATGAGAATTCTTATTCTGACTGACACGGGCTCAGTGGAAACTTACTTTTCAATGTTTTTTCAAATTTTTTTAATTTCATTTCTGAAATTTTTGCCATGCCAATGAATCATTGTGACTGTGAGTAAAGAAAGCCTATGCTGAAAGTTTTGCCTACCACTTTCTTACTGAAATAGTCTTCCAGTACAAGAGAAGAGGCAAATCTTGTTTCCCAATACAGCAAAAAAAACCACAACAAACCAAAAAAACTTTTAATTTATGAAAATAAGAAAAAAGTTACATTCTGGGCCATATTAAGCAGAAGAAATTTTTTTGCACGTTAGTGGTAGCTGAACAAAAAGAACATGTGCTGAGAATTTGAGTTTTATGGGACATCTGAGATTGTAATACAGGGTCAAGGATCTTTTCTGTGCCATACATATCTGAGGACTTGTTTGAATATGTATTTTATATTGTTATTAATAAACAAGTATTAATATATTAAGCATTATATACAAGTACAATGTGAATCCTTTACACCATTTCATTCTAGGCTAAAGCATTTCATTATATTTTTATTACTGACTTAGCTACAGTGTTCTAGATAGGTCCTGACATCCTCAGACCTTTCATTACATGTGGTACTACTTCAGTCTGGAGTGGTTTCTTTCAGTTTCACCACTTACTGTTGCTAGGTCTTTAACTAAACTCCTATATTTCTGGCCTTCCTGGGAAACTTATCACTAAACTTTTCAAAGGTTTCCCCTACAAAATTTAAAATTAAATATCCACAGCACAAGCACTACTAATTCCCTAAGCAAAAGCATCTGCTTGGGATGCATAATCTCTGATTCCTGGGGGACAGAGCAAGCTCAGAAGTGGTTAGAGATGTCTTACTGTGCTTAAGAGTTTGGAGTCAGCTCTTGACACTAATGCAGACTCTGGGCACTAGCTACCACTGGGAAATCTTTATTCACTGAAGTACTCAGGGGGTAAAATATTTTATCTTCCTTTTAAATAAATAAATAAATAATGTGCAATTTGCAGACACAAACTATTTGCTTAAAACAGGCAATAAGCTTTGGGGAGATATTTATGATACAAGCTAGATTGACTTTAGTAAGCAGCAGCAGCTGGTGCTTTAACACTGCTCAGTGTTGGAATGATCTTCTGTTCCGCAAGGTAGAGAGGCAGAAAATGCAGCTGCATCTTTCTGGAGCTAATTTTAAAAAAGCAATGAGCTGGAATTACCACTTTCCCCAGCTGGTCTTTGTGAGGGTAAAAGGTTTAATCATAGATCGAGGACGGAAGAGGAAAATACTAAGCAAGCTGCAAACAAGTCTTAATAAACGTCCCTCCTGGAGACACGTAGAAATTCAAGCTCTTGTGGGCTGGGAGGAGCTGGAAATGAAGATTACCTCCAACAGGTTATCTGACAGTCCTTGGGGTTACGCCCTTTATATATGAGTTTTTTCAGGAATGGTATGTGATGAGGGTTTCATGATGGCTGTGTACCCTGCGGGCTTATCCAGCTCAGTGTGATCTTCCCAGGCCTTGGGGAGGAAACTGAACTGAGCTGGTTCTGAAAGGTGCAAAATAGGGGCAGGGGGAGGCGGTTTTGTGGAGTTTTTTCAGTCAGCATCTCATTTCTGCCTGATTCATACAAGTAACTTGTAAGCTCAATTAAGGCAACAAAATATAAATATTTATGCACCCATTTAGCTAATGTTTGGCTCTATTTATAAACAAGAGCATCTTGCAAGAGCTTCTTTTTGACAAGTGAATAAAGTAAGTACGGAGAGTGCCTGTGTGTTAAATTAACCATGCTTCGTTAATGCTTCCAAAATATCAAGTGTTAGCTAATAACTAAACCAGAAAGTGACAATAGAGTAGGTTTGGAGGGAATAACTTAAACTTCAGGAGAACAAGAAGCTGTTTTTTTACTTTCTTAGTTGATGAGGGAAAAGAGTATAAATCTGTTTGGTTTTACCATTAATTTCAGGGTTTTAATTGTATTGTAGTTATATGGAGGGTAATAGGAAGGAAGAGCAGTCACATATTAATGTACTGTCTTCAAGGTCAATCTCTATTTGCTAACTTTTCTGATGTAACCAACAGGAAATTATGCCAGACCTTGGTCTAGTTCAAGGTTTGATTTTTTGCAAATCAGAACCCAGTCCATGAATTCTGATGAATCTATGGGCTCTGATGAATGAGGGTTTTGATAATACTGCCTGTAAGAAAGCTTTTGTGAGCTTTTAAACTAGCACTTTTTAATATGCCCTTTGCATATTTAGTTTAACATATGATTAGTCTCCTGATTGACTTTGCTGATGGCATATCAATCTAAGTTGGCTGGATTTGACACCTCTGTATTGAATGATAAAAGAATATTTTGCTCTTGTTAAGAAACAATAATTTATTATGCATGACATGGCAAAATGGATTTAAATAACTTCAAGAAGTGTTTCATATCATCTGTTGATTGCTGAAATCAAAATAATAAAAATGCAATAAAGAACTGAGGCCCAAGTCTAGCAATTTATACTTCCTGTTCTAAAATTTTTTCATTTGTTATGATCATAAATTATTTCTCAGTTAAATTTCCTGAGGATAAAATCTTGAGGAAGGATTCCATGATGCTAAGTGAGGAACAGATACAGAACTGAAAGGACAGCTCCTGTCCCAAGTCTTGCAATTGAATTAGGTCAGGGGGTGTCAGAAGGGAGCTGTTCTCTGTGTGAGGGACCATCTGCTATCCCAGGTGGATGTCTGTCCTAGGCGGGCAGTAGACTTTATAAGGGGGCAGAAGGGAATCTTGCCAAAGACCTCATCCTGCACCCAGTAAGAACAAAACTTAAGATTTCCTCAAGAGTGGGGTTGGGGGCAATTTGAGAGGAGTCAGGCTTCTTTTCCTGGTAGTGGAAGCTGAGTTTTGACCTGTGGTGTGAGACTGAATCCATCAGGGACCTGGAGTCGCAGGACTTTCAGTAAAGCTCTGTACCAGTCCCATCGGCATGTTTGTGCTCTGTGAGAGGGACAGGCAACTTCTAGAGTTTGGGGTTCACCTTTATTCCTGGCTGTGTGCAGAGGCCAAGCCAATGCATCACATTTATATAATGCTGAGCTGAGCTAAGGGAGTCAGATCCAGTCTTGGTTTGCAGTATCAATTCTTCTCTTGTCATGCATGACTTCAGGTGTGCAGTCCCTTCAGTTAATTAAAAGATTGACTTAGTCATATGCAGCCACTGAACCACAGGCAGAACCTTCAAAGTGTGAATTCTGTGCAAGGAGAAAGATATTTTAAAGCGTTTGTTCATCAAAAATATTTCTCAGTTGCTGTCACCTGTTGTATTGAAGTGGATCCGTGCCTGGTTTTGCCTTCCCTTCAAAGTCCATCAAATAAATAGCCTTTAAAGTCAGCTAGGGGAAAAGAAAAAATAATCTCTCTTATATCAGCTATGTAACAGATGAGTATGTGGGAAAACACTTTCTGGTGATTTTGTCAGCCAAAAGGAAATGAAAGTGCCTTGTTTTGGTGCTCTACAAGACAGAAACGTGCTAATAGAATGGCATTTGGCTAATAGCACAGCAGATGAAAACTGGGCTGTGACACCAAAGGTGGAAAGATCAGAAAAGAAAGAGAAAATTATTTCATTTGGAGGTGAAGGTCATCTGAAATAAGTGATTTCACATTTAAAAGGCCACCAAGGAGAAAATTGATGAATGTTAACATATTTTTATATTGTTTTATTTCATTCTTTTTTCTTTTCTCATTTGAAATGCTTACGTATTCAGGAAGTTGAGGTAGGTTTTTCACTTTTAACTTGTAAATATCCATAGAGCAAATGAAAGTATTTACAACATATTATAATTCATATTATACTTTAAACTTATGATCAACTGTTAATATTGTTATAAATGAAATGTTTTGATACGTGTTAATTATTAATGTGTTAATACTGATTTATTAACATGTTAATATTAAAATGATATAATAGTTTCATATCATACAGCAGGCATAGGGTATTTTAAGCACATTAGTATCTGTCCTAGTAGAAAGCTCAGAAACACATAGATTTCCATGCAGTCATTTTTGTCAGAAAGGTGTTTTATTGAATGGGAATGTCAAATCTCTTTAATCAAGCTGATCATATTTTATATATATATATATATATAAAATGATATATACCTGGAAATCACTGTCGTGTTTAGGCACTATATATCGCTATATCAGCATGCTGCTTCTCCGTTGGAGGAAGTTACAGTGAAATTGATGGTATCCATTCGGAGATGTTAAAGAGTTCCTCCTCCTAACAAAAGTCATTTCAGGTTAACGTATAAATTTCAGAACCTTGCAAGGTACTAGCACAGAAGCCCTGTCCATTTTTCAAGTCAGAGCTTTAGGTGGTATTTAAATGAGACATAGATTTTTCTGCCTAGCTGTATCTACAGGGTGAATTTCACCTTTACAGTGCCATAACCATTCAGTTACAGTTCTTGCTGGTATCAATGCTGAATTGAAACTCTAGTGCTGTCTTTTCCATTGTCCAACTTGCATAAGTTATTTTGAACTGCTATTGACCATATTGCTCTAATGTATGTACAGTCATTATTTACTCCTTTGAATAATAGTGAGCTTTATATACTGAAAGTATCAAAGATTTTCTCTAGTCTACTTTTTAGGTTTTTTTCCATATTTTTTCTTGTGTGTTTTCCTATGTTACCATACTGTGGTTTCAGGCACATTCTAAAATAAATATAGTTTTGATTTTCAAAAAGGAATACTAAACAGGTCTGCATAAAGGAGAAAAGGAGAAAGAATAGGTTTACAAAAGAGATGGGTATTTTGTAGTTTTTTTGTGAGGAAGGTGCCTTTTCTGTAAAATATTCCTTTGACACTGAAATTGAGATACACCCCCTTTCCAATCCTTATTTTAAAACTGGTTCCATATGCCAACAGCATAAGAAATCTTTCTTGGGATTTGAATTATTTAACAGTTTCTGATGCTTAAAACCCAGCAGCAAAGCAACACCTAAGAAAAAAATGTAAGCAGGCAAAAAAAGAATATTTTGTTGCTGGAAAAAATTATTCTGCTCAAAAAGCTTAAAACCCAACACATTCTGAAAAGTGATTAATGCCTGGTGAATTTAGCAGTACATCATAATCAATTACAAAGCATTGTATAAACATGAGGGGTTTTTTGTATTAACAAAGCTGTGGAATTCAAAGACAAGTCTGTGATTCTATTTCTGGTGCCAAACCCTGTACTTCTGAAGAAAAAGTATAGACGCTTCTGATGTATCCGAAATAAATTATGAATAATAATATTTGTTGTTATTGTGGAACATCATCGCTGTCCATGAAGTCCGTAGAGACACCAAGCACGAATAGACTTTGAGGAAGAAAATGTATTTCCTCCTGATAGCCATGCAGAATTACGTCCAGTCCCCTTCATTACAGGGAGCATTTGCCTATCCTTGCCTGTCCTCAGAGCAGGCAGAGAAGAGCAGGATAGCAGCCCACAGTTCTCCATGCTGTAAGCATTAGTACTTTCTGCTTCTCGTGCTGGCCATCACCTTCAGAAAGGAATGTGCTGCATCTCCTGGTGTTCGGTGAGGGTGTGGAGAGTCCCCACTCCTCCTGGAACAGCCCTGTGGGCTGGTCTGAACCCAGAAAGTAAGTCATGCTGGCTTCCAAGTCTCCAAAATATTCCAGATTAGGGTGACTGGATAGCATGAGAGCATGTGAAAATGCAGTGGGCTGGAGGTAAATGGTAAACAAAGCCCTATGGAAGAAATAATTTAGGTGTCTTATTCACAGTGATGGATTTTCAGTTACCCTCCTGGCAGGCAAAAGAAATCTAGGTGCCTTTCTGGACAGCTTGATAAAGATATCTCTTCAGTGGCAGCCCTCAGGAAATGAATATAGAATACTGGTTATATTAAAAAGGAAATAAAGATTAGTATGCAGAAAAATATCACAGTGTTAGAGAAATCTTCCATGCTTCCTCACCTCAAATATATTCTTCTGTTGTTATCACGTCCTCTCAAGGAGGACACAGTGAGATGTACAGAATACGCTGAAACTAAATATAACAGTTCTTCAGGACTAGGGTTGATGGCACTCTGAAGTAGGGGAAACTTTGCTGTCAGGTAAATATTTGCTAAGTACATAGAATACAAATTGATCCAACACACAGAATGATTTTCCATTCTTTCGGTGCAGAGGTTCATTTGCAATAGAACGATCATTTGCCCAGGCACTCTGACAGTTTCTGCCTTCTCCATTTTAAAGTCCAATCAGAATTACGTAAAACAGAACCACAGGACTCACAGCAGAATAGTATCTTTACATCAGATTTAAGAACATTTTTAAAATTCAATAAAGGGAACAATGACAAAAGTATTCACTGCATGTGCTGCTGGATTTTATTGTACTTTAAGTAGAACGCTTATGATATTATCGCTGTATTTCTGTACATTCACAATGGTGTGATTTACATGTGTTCAAATGAGTATAAGTATTTTTGGATTTACTTTGCTGACCTTTTGCCACACCAGGATGGTGTGGATCATGTTACATTATCTGAACAATATGCTCATATCTTTGTTATCAAAAGTTGTAGATTGATATGACATAATATAGAGTTATCAGAAAATATTTAATAATGAACTTACTTTGAAAAACAATTCAGGCAAAAAATTCAAGGTGCTGAATCCAAGGAATTTTTTTTATTCTTTAATTTCTAACCTGCATTTTCTACTCTTTAGGACACAACCCATTGAAAGTCTTATCTGATTTGGGCTAAATATGTTAGCACCAAAAGATGAGTTGAGGCATTTGTAATTTAGTTATGTAAAATTGTAATGAAAAGACTGATTATATTTTTTCTAAGTTTCCTTTTTTTCCTCCCCATTTAGGATGATTATTTCAGAAACTGGAATCCAAACAAGCCTTTTGATCAAGGTAAAGTTAGTATGCATTCTGTGGTTGTCTTCTGCTATTTTGTGATATCCCTATATACTTTATGCCTTTCTTCCTCCGTCTGTACCATGCATTAGGGAAGAGCTATATTCATACTTACATCTCATTCCCAATTTAGTCACAGCTTGAGGTGGTTTATGTATAAGGGTTTGACTCATCTCTGTTTTTTTCAGACACATTTTTTAATCCCCATCCACTCCAGTTTATATTCAGTGATGATAAATATGCTTAGAAAGATTCTCTGTAACCGTGAATCTTGGTCTAACATGCAATTTAAAACAGGTATCTTCATGTAGATTTTCTTTCATGTTAAAAATGTAATTACTGCACTTCCTAACACTTCAGGGGCCAATTCTTTGAAGCCAGTTGTAATGTATGAATTTCAGGGCTGTTTTTCAAAACAAAAGGGTGTTATGTATATGCTGCTGATTCAGATGCAGATTCTGTAAATGACATTTTGCACTTTGTCTTGGTGAGTTGTTAAGCTATGGCAGTACTTTGATGATTTCTAGGCCAGCCACCAAAGCATAGGAAAAACCAGTAAAAAATATTCTAATTGTTACATCCTGGATAGCACTGGAAACAATAACCATGTCAGCAAAAAGAAATTCAAATTGACAACTTAAAAGAGATCCCAGATAGCAACTCCACATTAGGCATTCTCTGCTTGGTGTTCATAGCTAGCAACGCATGTTTCAGCTGGGAAGGTAAGAGACATTCACTCTAAATGCTATAGATGATCACTGTTGGAAACGCTAGTAGCCCTGATGTTGCTGGGTTGTATTTGATACTTAATGTCTTGTCAGTAAAAAACACCATATGCAAAGAAATCTCAGCAGTCCATCCTCTGAAAGACAGATAAGAAAGTGCAAGCTGATAGTATGCCATAATTTTGTCCTTAAAATCAGAATATTGCACTTTCACTTTGCTCTTTGTTATTTTTGTCACTCTGACGCTAAGGTTCTGTAATGGTCCATACCAGAGCACCCTCCAAGAGTGTAATATGAAACCACCTGGGTCCTGTATTTCATTATTTCTTAGAGCTTTCTAGAATTTATTTTTTTAGGAAAATGTTAAAAATTACATTTTGCACAGCTTTTCATTTGGTAGAACCAGTTACCAGCTGTTTGGTTTGTGGAGGATAACAACAGACAATACAAAGCGCAGGTCGGTTAGCTTCTCTGTTTGCCTTTTGACAGTTGCTCATTTTTCCTGTTTCTAAAGTTCAGTGAAGCTCATGTATGTAACTTCTGTTTGAGAATACATATGAAGCGAGGATATTACAGCTGTAAAATCACAGGTAGATGGTGAACTTTTTCCATTGCTTAAGGCATTTTTAGGATCCTGGATTTCTTTGACTAGTTTTGGTTCCTTATTCTACAACATGCCTCTTAACTTCCAAAACGGTAGTGTCCTAGAATTTTATTCAAATGGTATTCTATAAGTTTCAATCTACTTCTGCGCTGAAATTTCTACAAATTTGAAAATATATTGTCCTAAAACCATATAGAAAGGAATGATCATGTACGACATCACTACAAGACAAATGAATTTCAGTCATGTAGATCCCTTGATTTATTGCATAGTCCTCCTCTCTTTGGGATCCTGTGTTCAAAGTGGCATTCAAGTAGAGTGTGAGGCTTCTTCTGCCCTTCAGAATGTGAAGTGGTTATCTGGATATATAATTGTTGTGATTTTACATTCAGAAAAGGTATTCCTGCAAGAAAATTGCTTAGGCAAATTAATGAGCAGGCAGGTAGCACACTTTTTATTTTCAAAGAAAAAAGAGTTCATGGTGAAACACTCGCAGTGTGGTACACAGAAGGAGACAGCAAATTAAAATGTACATGGCCTTTTCCAAGCGTGACTTATGTCTGGTGTCACTGGGATTTAACCAGTGGATAATGGTTAAAGAATATTTGATAATATCAGTGTTGCATAATCGCAGGAGGTGCCCAATAGTTAGTTGCTAACTTTTTTAATTACTGCTTAAGAAAAAAGCAAGTCATGTTACAGAAAAGCATTTTTATGCCTCTGGAAGTCAAACAGTATGAAATTATACTTGTGAATCATACCACAAATGAGAAGAAAGAGTGAGTCAGTTAAGGAGAAGGAAAGGCGTGAACAAATGAATGAAGGGATAACTAGATAAATGAGAGGCTAGTGGAGGAGATGAAACTACAATGCTTTCTTTATTTGCTTTCAGTTTCAGCTTTGGCAGTCATTTATTTTACAAACAGGAGTCATAAAAGGGAGAAGCTTTGCCGATCAGAGATTTGAATCTTCAAAATTACTGAAGTGTTTAGGAAGAAAATACCCTTTGGAAGTCTCTGAAGGCACTTTTGAAAATTTCACTTTACATCTATTTCTGTATTTCCATTGCCACACATGTTCATTGTATTGTCTGTAGGTAGCTTGTAGGGATATCCTTGGGGGCTTATACATGTTACAGCCGAAGAGTGTAGATTCTCTGTCTGTATGGAAATGGAACTTCAGGGTCAAAGGAAAGGGAAAGATGATGTTTTTGTCAAGGCATATATCCACAGAGATTTTTCAAAGGCATTTGAGGGATTTAGGGTTACAAATCCTATTGACCTCAAATGGAACTTAGGCTCCTACCACTTCCAAAGGCCTTGTGACCCTCTGTCTTCCCAAGATAAAAAGCAAAAAGGTAAATCCTGGCAAAATATTGCAAAAGAGATTTTGAGCTGACATACTTTAAAACTGTATTGTTCATTGTGTTACTGAGATGTCTGACTGAGCAAAAACACAAATCATTTTAGAGAATCTAAAGTCACAGGTGGATACCTTGGAGCGATACAAACAGTTGTACATCTGTTAAAAATTCCCCTCTCTTTACAAAGAAAAGGATCATTTCTCTGTTGGTGTAAAGGTTCTCCAACACTACGGATTGTCTGTTGTCAGAAAGCAGAATGCAGACTAGGCAATGCAGTCTGAGCGTGATACTCAGCCTTGCACAGAGATCTGTGCACTGCTTTTGTCTCATTTAAATCTTAAAAATGGATTTTATTTGGCCAATAGGTCATTCTTTTTAACAAAGTGGTCACTAGTCTTGGCTGTGGTAAAATTCACCCTCACTAGAACATTAAAATAGCCACTTGTACCTTTCTAATGAGATTTCTTACACCAAAAAAAATTACCTTAGAAAACTGTTGCTTAGTTTAGTTACATATGCATGGAGCATGTGAGTCTTTAGCTACTGACTCCTATGTTGTCACCCAAAAAACAAAAAGAAGAGAAATCACGTCATGTTGCTGCTTTGGCCCATATGAATCAGATGCTGACAAGAATAATGCTCGGTTTATATATCCATATAATTGTATATATATGTGTAAATATATATATATACTATATATGTGTGTATGTAGAGTACCATTTTAACAGGAAGTGCTGAAATAAAGGAAGGAAGGAAGGAATGTTTGCTTTCTCTTTCCCAGGTGTTTTCCAGCACAGATTTAATTTCTGTTATTTTCCACATAGAGGAAAAAGAATAGTCAGAAGAATTTGTCCTAGACCTTTTGTGGTGGAGACTGCAAGAAAATTGTTTAATCTGTCTTCAGTCTTTACTTCTCCATTCACCCTGCCCTGACATTTTTTTTCATGATGTTGTTTTTGGCTTTGGGGTGTTTAAATGCCCCCTATGCCCTTATGGTTTTGGAGACAGAAAAGCTTTCATTTTGTATTCTTTGGGGTTCTTATATCCAAGAGAGCCTGTGCAGATCCTGCAGTAAGGAGTTCTAGCTTGCTCCTGTGTAGTAGCAGCTCTATGTTCTTACCACACAATTGTTATTTTGAGAGATAACCCAAAGGCAAATTTTAACCTCACAACACCAAGGGTCTTCCTACAGTGATTGAAGAGAAAAAACTTCTCCAGTGGGTGAATGAAAGCAAACGACTGCCTCTCTCTCCCT
Organism: Elanus axillaris; assembly: GCA_026212715.1. Classification (NCBI taxonomy): domain Eukaryota; kingdom Metazoa; phylum Chordata; class Aves; order Accipitriformes; family Accipitridae; genus Elanus; species Elanus axillaris. Next base: position 17,166,291 of record JANZLQ010000044.1, on the reverse strand, counting down.
GGGTTGTACGGGAAATCTGAGTCTCGTAGCACTAAGCTAAGGCCAACTTGTGTGAATACCCACTGCTGGGGACAAATTTACAAGTTTTTAATGTTTAAAGTCTAATTCTCGGTTCTAAATGTAAAATCATGTTTGAATATTCTAGTTGTGAAGTCTTTATATGGAAGCCAGACTGTAGAATCACGATGAGGGACTTGGGAGAGCAGTGCTTAGAAGTAACTGAAGGTGGCTAGTACCTGCCAGAAGTGATCTCACAAAGGCAGCCGGAGGGCTCGGTATGTTTAGGAGATTTAAAAACCAACAGCAGTCAGAGGTTTTGAAATGAGCAGAGTTCTGCTTCTAGGCTTGTATTTCATTTGCATCTCTTAAAGGAGAGTCTGCTGGGTGCAACCAACTCTATATTCTTTTCTAAAAAAAAAAGCTAGCTTTATTCAGCAGATTGAATTATTTAATTATGCATTTAAAAACAATAGCAGTGGAATCAAGCTGTCTGCTTTCTGCTTGCAGTGTGCAGAGAAATATCTGCATGTATGTCTCAAGAAAAGAAATACCTTTTTTTGTAAAAAAGGCATACATGACTTTCACTGAAACAATCCCTAGAGTCACACAAGGCATCTTTGCATAACGTGCCTTTTCAAGGGAGGTCGACTTGAATGGTTTAGCTGTGTCTTGGAGGGTACTTCAGTGATCAGCATTTATTTTTAGCCTAGCTACCAGCCCAGGTTGTTTCTATTCATCTTGAACCCAGTAGAAACCAATATAAAAGTGAGCATCTTACTGACGAGCCAAGCTAACGAGGCATTCGGACTGCAGAAGGCAGGAGAGCATATAGCCTGAAAATGATTGCTAGTCATTAATATTGAACTCAATTCTGTCAGAGTTGCAGAAGTCAGAAAGCAGAAGAGTGGAAGGGGCAGGTTAATCAGGATTTTAAAATATGAATCAAAGGGTTAGTTTTGGGTTTTTTTCTGACAAGGTCATTTGAGAGTTCTTAAGGAGCTTGACAGCTAACTTGACATACATTCCTAGTCTTCTCCATCTACACTGGAGAAAGAAAAGAGGGAATCAGGGAAAAAATTTAGTGTAACATTCTCAAGTCAGAGCTTTTTGGTATGGAAATTAAATGTGTCTGATATCCTTGCCAGAAAATTAACTCATTAAGACTTTATGTATTATTATTATAAGTGAAAACTGTTAAATAAAAAAATAAGTTTAAGTTATTGACAATTTCTGCTAAAAGCCACCTCTCAGTAGCTGTAGTAAATTCCTCTACAGACAAATAGATGTTACTAATTTTTCTGATAAGGTGCACAAATAAGAGTAAATTTTGTTAGGTTTAAAGCTTCTGGAAACAGTTTGGAATGGTGTCCAATTTGCTTTCCATGTAGCTTTTTTAAAAGCATCATTACCCAGAACATGAAAACTGTGGAAGTAATGGGATGCACTCTGCACTGCAGATACATAAGCTCTGAATCCAAAAATGTTTAGACCATTGACTTGCCATTATTATTAACAAAGCTGTAGAAGGACACAGTAAGAGGGGGAAAAAAACTTGATTCTGTTGTAGTGCTGAGCTTTTCCCAAATCTATGTCTAAAACCATCCACTGATCTGTGGAATTGTCTGTTCAAGTAGGCGCACGTCTCACCCTTTCCATTGTGATTTGACACTGGCAGATGACTGCAGTGGACTGAGCTGGCCCGAGTCTTCTACCTCAACCCTGCCTCCTGCACTGAGACAAAGGGACTGGCTAGAAACATGGTACAATTTTACTCATTGCTGGTGATAGCAGTCCCAAGTGTTCCAGGCTGCTTCTCAGGAAAAGAAGCTCCTGATGAGAAACAGCCTGGATTTTCTCCCTTGTCTTCCAGCCCGTCTTTATTTTTCACTGTCGTTATTGCCAATCATCCTTCCCAGTAACTGAGAAATCTGAGCAGGGATATTACTTCTCAGGGCTTTCATTATCTGCCCTGGAGGGGGAAACAAAAAATTGCAAAATCCCTCTTCCACTGTACTGTGTGAAAATCTTCATCTGCCTCAATCGGACCTATCAATGACTCTAGTCATACATGCTCATGTAGACTCAACATGAACTCTCTATCATTTCAAAGAATTCCCTTTGAGCACTAATGAAGGTCTGAACCGGCCAAATACCCTCACTTCTGAAGAGGAAACACTGCTTTTCAGTGGACTGTGGCCTCCAGCATAGCAAAGCCTGTGACTTTCACAGTCCAGCAGCCCCATGGAAGTGAATGTGTCAAATTTAGAGCTTTATATCTAGAGATAGATGTATTGGTATTCATGCTTCCTCTCCTGCATTGAATCGTACCTATGTCTTTCCAGTGTCTAACTGGCAAATCCAGACTCCAGGAATGGCTGTCTCCAGCTGTGCAGAATAAAGTTTGCCTAAAATACATAAGCCTTCCAAAACAAAAAGGATGATAATGGGAAGCTTGTGATGCAGGATGAAAATCATAGAACCTGCAATTATTTTTGAACATGTAATTTTCTGTTAGCCCAGTTAAGATGTTCTTTCAGAAAAGCCTGAATAAATTCCTTTCAGAGAGTTATTTAGTACTGTACACATCTCTAGCCACAAATATACGTTAGTTTTATAATAAATGTTTTCTATTACTGTGCCTCAGATGGCAGATTTCAATTGAATAACTTATTTTGCAATTTATTTTTTGACTGTGGTTGAATTAGAGGCTTATTCATAGGACAACTACACATGAATTATGTTTGTAAATCTTCAGTAAATCAGTACAATTTTAAAACATGCTAACTGAATCAACAGAAAACAATAGCTAAGATGCAGCACATGAAATATACCATCCTCCATCAAATGCATTTCAAGCACATATGGCTGCTTATATCCTCCAAGCAGATGCACGTGGTTCTCTTGTGCACTAGAAGCATAATATTAAATTCCTTATATGCATATAAGCAACCACTTTTGTCATTAAATATGGCATCAGAAGTGACAGAAGTGGGGTCCCTGTCTGTGATTGTATTATGGCTGATGTACTTTGAACTGAGACAGTGATCGATAGGTTGCTTGTCCAGAATTTTATTAGCACTTGGGGAGCACTTGTTAAGTTTTGTCAGTAATGGTGCTGGCTTTGTTTTAATATCTCTTACTTCATTGACTATGAAGCAGATGTGATTTTAAAAGGGAAATTCATGCCTCCCCATGCTCATCCAGCTCCCACGGAAGTAAATACAGTTTGGGGAATATCACAGGGCCCAGCCCTTCTCTCATTGACATCACTTAGTGAGCAGAGGTCTCCTTCCCTTTGCTTCAGCTCAGTATATAGGAGATCATTTTTGGAAACCTACCTAACATTTAAAAATGAAGTGTGTTTGGAAAATAGATGCCTGCAAAGCTTCCTTCCTTACGTGCTGTAAAAGAGACCCCAGTGTATTATTCAAACTAGCTGCTTCGGTTTGTTTTCTGACTTAAATAGGCCAAACCAATCAGGGGCAAAGTCTCCAGCCTTGAAATATTATTTGACTTAAATATTGGATGACATAGTAGTAGATTTATACTGCGTGTCAGAGTTAGTTTTAAATGACTAGTCAGTCAGAAGAGTAATTTGCACAGTATTTAAACATGTTTATATGCTTGTGAGTTAATAGGTGATTACTAACTGTCATTTGATTCTAATTGAAAAACAGGAACTCCTGTGGAGAATGAAAGTAGAAAGCAGAGTAACAGTGGCCGTAAAAGGGTATCATGCAGATTTTTTAGGAAAAGAACATCAAAGTAAAGACAAGTTATTTCAAAATCAGATTTCAGTAAACTGAGAATCGGTAAGGCAAAAATTAGAGGAAGAAAAAATAGCATAACTGGCATTTCCTCAGTGTAAAGGACACGAATTATCCAAAAGCTAAGAGCTTGGTTAATGGTAAGGCTCTTAGTGACTGCAGTGGCAGGAAATTACGTGAAGTGCAACTAGGTTGAACTCTCAAGGGACCACAAACGGTAGCCCCCAACTCAGAAAGCCAAGTATAAAATGAGATGTTTGGGCAAGGACTTAAGAATAACAGTTTTTTACAAGTGTGTTAGAAGGAAAAGAAAAATCAAGAAAAATAATGGTTCACTGCTCAGCGGAGAGAGACGCTTACTATAAAGGCATTGCTGAGAAGACCAAAGCATGACTTGTCTTTGACACTTAAAAGGTCAGCTGTGACCAGATTCTGGATTAGGGAAAGAACAGGCTAGAGTAAATTAGATGTTTGCAAATCAGCTGGAATTGATCTAAGGTTTAACTGAATTGGCTGAAATAAAGATACTGAAAATTATCTTTGAAAATTTATGAAATTGTAGAAGACTGGGGAAGGACAAACAGCATGGGTATTTTTTAAAGTTAGGGAAAAGAAGAAAAGTGGAAACTATATCCCGTGAGTTGAACCTGAAATCCTGAAGAAAAAAGTACTGGAATAAATATTAAAGCAAGTATTTGTTAGCATCAAGAAGATAAGGGGATAAATAAAGCTCGTATGGATGTCAAACTGAACTAATTTTCTTCTGTGACATTTACAGGCCTTGAGACTCAGGGGTAAGCTTGCAGTATCACACATCTTTAATAAGGCTTTTGACATTGGCTTACATTACTGTCTTATAAGCAAGTTAAATATTGTCTAAAAGAAATAATTATGAGGTAGATACAAAATCAATTGGAAAACTACATTCTGGTAGTAGCTGTCAGTGGTTCAATGTCTGGCTGGAAGAGTAAATTGAGTAGGGTTCCTCTGTGATCTATTTTGGGTTCAGTATTACTCATAATTTTCATAAAATTGTAGCTCTTGAAATTAGTATGGTTATTAAATGTAGCACAGAAATAAAATTCAGAATCACCTTAAGAAATTAAAGCAATGGTCTGAAAACAAAGGATAACATTCAGTCTGGGCAGGTACAAAGTTCTTAGGTAAGAATAACCATCTGCACAAAACAGGATGAAAAAAAATTGAATACTAATAAATTTGGAGAATAAGAGTAGGGGATTACAATGGATTACAAATAGAACATGAGTCAACAATATAATTCTGTTGGAAAAAAGGCAAATGTTGCACTGGCATGTGTAACTATGAGTAATCCTTCTGCTCCTAGTCAGCACCAGTAAGACCTTGGCTGGAACACGTTGTCCAGATTTGAGTACCAGGTTTCTAGAACAGTATGAATCAATTGGAAAGCACCCAGAGAAAGGTAACAGGTATCAGCAGAGTTGCAGAAAATACACTCTGTGAAGAAAGACTGAAGGAGAGGGGTACCTCCTCTGTGGAGAGAAAACAAACAAACTAACAAAACAACAACAAAAAACCAAAACAACCCACAAATCCTGTTTTCAAATACATAAAATTAACTGCAAAGAGGAGAACTTGTTCTCTGTCCATTGTGGATACAACATGGAGCAATATGTTTACATTGCAGCAAAGAAGATTAATTTTAGCCTTTGTAATGACAGCAATACTTAAGCATTGGGAGAGTTATTTTAAAGAGGATGTAGAATCTCTATCTTTGAAGGTCTTCTAAAACGTGTTAGATAAATGTGTTGCAGATAATGACACATTGATAGCAGACCTAGCCATGGAAAAGGGGAATCGAATCAGCATCCTTCCCAGAACTGCCATTCTAGCACCGTGATTCTGTGATTGCATTTTGATTAATGGAAACCAGCTAATTTCATTGAAAGTACAGAAGAAATGCTGAAGAAGGTATTTCTTAAAATAGATTTCCAGTCAAAGCAAAGAAGTGAAAATAAATGAATCGGTTTCCTTGACAGACATTTTGGCACCACCTAAAAAAAATACAGGTTCTCATTTGATGGGAGTAATGTGCATAAACTTCAAGATGGACAACCATGGTTGTCACAGGCTTGCAAACCTCCATGAGTGTAAAGAGGGAATGACAAAAGGCAGCCTGTTTTCTCTGACTGCTTCTCCCTGTCTCACTTGCTTTCTAATACAGAGTGAGGAGGACTTCCTATGGATGATTGTGTATTTGGATAATGGGGGGGGGGATTGTCCAGGCAGGAATAAAGGCCATGATCTAACCCTAAGATTAAAGATTTGAATGAAAATTGGTTAATTAGTCTCTTTCAATTCATTAGATAAAACATGACAACGCATGAGTATTTAGGACTTAAATCTCCTTCTGCTGTAAACCTCAAGTGTCCAGGTCATCAAAACAGTAATTGAATCACAGCTATTTTACTTCCTGTTCTTATTGCTTCAAATTAAACATATTTGCATAAAGTGATATTATTTTTGCTCTAATCTGATTGCATTCTAGCTTTGCAGTCCTTGGTCATTTAGAAAGTTACTTAAAACTACAAAATGGTGGTAAGCAGCAAGATTAATAGAAAAAGGTTTCATATGTCTTCTTGTGGTGTTCTGCACTAAAAAGTTCCCTAATCGTAGTATGTTGAAATTAGTATCACTTTGGTAAGCATTGTTTAGTCATTTAATTATGTTCTTTCTTTTTGCTGTGTCCTCTGGTTGCAATATATCAATGGACCTCGCCAATGATATGTGTCTCTGTGTTGTCAGTTATTGCCCAACAGCTTTCTTTAAAGGTCTTGTCGACTTTACGTACATTGTCTTTAAAGTGTAGGGACAGGAAAGCTGTATCTGAAGACCAGAATTTGACTTCCATTGTCCTTCTTGAAACCCCTATTTGAGGATTTGATCTGTTTTATCTAGGGGAGATTAGTACGCAGCAGCATTGTTGTCTTATATATGTGCATCTTTCCGGTGTCTCTTTACTCATATGAAGAGCAATGCATACAGGTGAAGTGCTGCCTCCAAATCTGGAACTATCATGTTCACTTTAACCACAAGGCAAACAGTAAAACTGAATCTGTAATATAACTAGGTTCTGTTCCTGAGTTAGCTTTAATTTATAAGCTTAGCAATTGAACCACTTAGTCCTCCACTTGCCATCTTATCCTTAGCAACAGATAAACAGAACTCTGTGATAAATGGATATACAAATAAGCAATCCTAGGGATCATTGCACATTACAGCAATCTTTAATGCAATGTAAGTAAGCATTATTGTAATTATTTTAATGTGATACATCAGTGTGTTCATGGAGTTTCTCCTTTCTTTTAATTGCTGGGGGTTAAAAAAAAATCAGAAGATGCATGTAGTAGTCTCTAAGAGCAAATGTATCTTTGTTGTGAAGGCTGCAGCATCTAAGCCTGTTTATCTGTTCAGTGGGGACCTTTGTAATGACCTTTCATATTTAAAACCAAGCAATGAAAAGTTGCTGACAGAGGTTGCAGAACTCTGCAAAACTGAGAAAAAGAAGAAACCCTGCTTTTCATGGTGTTAAGTACAGACATTTGAAAAAAAATGTGTCTGCTTCTCCCTCAGTAGCCCATAAAGCAACCTAAGGAATCAGTGTTAGCTTAAAAAAAAAAAGTAGCCATGATTTGTTAATTCTATTCTGAACTCTAACACCAATGTTTTTTACAGTTATAGTACATTCACTCTAACCCATAGGACCTACTTGTCCTCAAAATCCAGATTACATTTAGTTATGTCAGAGGAGAGCATGGTGCAATAATTGTGTACTTGTCTAAGCAACATTTTCATCTTTGATTTTATCAGTCATCACCCCTTTGCATCCTTGACATTAATGGCAGAACTGCAAAATGTCCATTCTTCTGTAGGTACCAATGCATTTGTTCCTCTCCCTCCCTCCTAGTTTTTCTACAACTTGCCTGACATACAAGTGGAACAAGAGTCACATGATGATTGTCTGCAGTATGCCCTTAAAAAGGCATTATATTTTTATTTAGTTTTTTCAAGTAGCAGTGCTCATTTTAAATTTAAGCTTCTCAGCACACCTTCACTGTGGTGAATAGCCACAGTGAATATCCAGCTGACAGCCATTTATACATATATGTAAAAATGCAATGTTAAAAAAACTGTGTATCTCCAGCAACAGTGAGACTGTCTGATCCTTCTGCATGCACTGTACATCAAGGGGAAGACTGCTTCTTTTAACCTTTCAAACTGCACATTTGCATGAGTGTCAGCTAAAAGCTGATGTTCATGATAGAGCCTGAAAACTTTTCAGCAATGACTCCTTTCTTTGTTTCTTTTTGTGTTTTGTGGTGGTGGTTTTTTTTTTTCTTTTTTCTTTTTTTTTTTTTCTTTTCTTACTAGCATGATAAGAAAATACTCAATCTAGCTGAATGTCCACTTGGGCTGACAACATTTACAGAGGTCAAACCATTTGAAGTATACAAGTAAAACCATGAATAGCCATGTTCAAGTAAAGCCATGAAAAGCACAGGTCTATTTGAAATATACGAGTAGGACCTTAATGTGGATGATACGTCCCAGTATCAGAAACATAAATATATTGGTCTTGATAGTTTAGATCATAAAGATCACGAGTTATTACTTTTCATCTTTAGATACTTCCTCAATAGAACTCCTAAACATGCCATTGCTGTATGCTGGGTATAGGCTGTACTTAGTTGTTCTCACTCCTAATTGCCTAACTTTGCTCCCAGCTTCATTGTTACTCTATTGCAAGAAATATGACTTGGATATTTAGGCAAACATTTTTCATTTTCTTTATGTTTCTCCTTCTGAGCTGCTTTTTCATAAAGTGGCACTTCTAGTGTATTTTCCTACACAGAACTGTGTCAATAACATTTTTCCACTGCCTATAAATAAATTAAGTATACTGTGGCTTGAAAGAGAAATTGCTATCAGCTGGTGTACTACTGCCTACAAAACATTTTATCTTCTTTCAGTTTCTATTACTTTGTTGTCCCTTGACTTTGTATAGGAAGTTGTATTCCCCGTTAGTGTCATGTGGTGCATTTGTGTGTAGCATGCTTGATGTATGGAACTATTGCAAACACCTACTGCAGATAGCTCTGCTTTTGAAATTGCATTGAAGATGAACTTTTTGACATATGGAGCTGTTGATATGATTTGGAAATAGGCCTTTTTGTATCAGTCAGTCAGGTACTCCATTTTTCAAAATGGAAAAAAATAAAGGTTTGAGATGAAAGAGGCGAGAGAGGCCACCCATCTAGTGGGAGCTGAGAGCTTGAGCCCAAAAGGAGGAATGAACTCGGGAGCTATATATGTTGTTTTTATAATGATACGACAAATAAATTCCTTTTCACAGGCTGTACTTTTAAACAGAACATAGTTGCTTAACTTCACCTCATCTGCACAGTTATCTGAAAGCCAGATGCCTAGCCTGAGGTAGTTGTCTATTTTGTCTTTGTGGCAGACACTGAAATAAGTGATTCAGATTAGGAAACGTTGAGGTCTAGCTAAGACTAATTAACTTTCAGAAGGCTCAAGTTAGATGGAATCAGACATTGCACAGATCCTGTTCAGGAAGGCAAGATGCATATGGGGACCTCTTCTAGACACTGTGATCTCAACTTCCCCAGAGAAGAGGAGGTCAAAAGCACAATGGTTGTTAAATTTATGAGGATCATGTCCTGGTTTTGATGCTCAAATTGAGTGAATTTTATGCTTGAAACTATTTCTGTGTTTTGTGGAAGAGACGGTGCAGTCCAGGAGAGAAGTTGTGCAGGTTATTGTTGTAGCTCATTACATCACCTCCCTGTTTTGCTGGAAGAATGCTGTGGTCCGGAAGAGTTGAGTGGATTAGCATCATGGTACCAGCTATGCTGCGCATAGTCTTGGTGCAGGGTCCTCGATTCTTTTCAGTTTCTTGCATTCCCCTTTCTTCTGGCTCCCTCCAGAGTCTCCTCCCTCTAAGTCTCCCCAAAAATTCTTTGGTTCCCTTAGTTATAGGATGGGATAGACAATACCTCCTTAGTGGCTGGTCCATTTTCTGATTTGCTGTTGCCTTTGTTGGTACCCACAATGTGCTTGTTCAGGACACTTCTGAACATGATTACACTTTCTGATGATCAGCAGATTGTTTGCATAGTTTCCCTGTGCACAAAAATCTATTCGAGGTTCGTTCTGTGTTTTGGGACAAGAGATTGGTCATATGTTGTCTACTTCTGCTAAAACCAAGTCAGCTAAAGTTCACAGGCTTACACCAACAGCTATGCTAATTAGACAGAGCTCATACTAGTTTATACACCAACGCAAGATATTTGGAAATTGCTTTATCCATGTTTTCTGAAATGTTAAAGAACAACAAATTCTGCCAGGCTTTCAAATGAAGGAAAGAACTCAGAGGAGTTGTGTAACATTAAATAACCATGACAGGTGTCCCTTACCAGCAGGATTCTCCTGGAACACACCCCTCTAAGCATTTGTATCATCTTTGTGAAGGCCAGAGTATTAGAAAATTACCCAGCTAAGAATATGGCAAAGCACCAGATAGTCAGTGGGGAAAAAAAGCATGTTGGGGTGAAGGCTGCAGGAGCTGGAAATTTATGATGGTGTCACTTTTACTATTTTCCATTGAATTGGCAAGAGAGGAGGAAGAAAGAGAAAGCTGAGAGGAGTGAAAATGAAGTATGCAGTAGATGATGTTTAACACTTTGAAAAAGAATCAGATAGTTTAATAATGGATTTACTGTGTGACAGTCCTTTGGCATAGCTAATTTTTACCTGTCCATTAGTATGCTGTCGGTTTTGTCAATCTAGCAAAGAGAAAAAAAGTCTCTTGCTTGCTTTTCTGAAAAAACTGGAATTCTGTGATCTCTATGCAGCTTTTAAATTAAAAAATATTGTTTTGAATTAAAATACTGAATCCAGACTCTCCAGACCTTAAGATACGAAGTTTTTATCTCACTTCTAGTTAGTATTCAGTGAAAGAAGGGATGGGTTTTCAGGAGGTTGCTGGAGCAAGGTAGTACAAGATGGAAATACTGCTTTCTGTGCAGTGGAGAGGCCAAGAAGGGAAGATTTAAAGGTATGTCTGGAGCAAAGGTTTTTCTTATGAGAACATTTTTATTAATTTTTGGGATGTCTACATTAAATACTATTTTGGTATCTCTCTCCATGTGTTTGTCCACTACATTGGGAGAACAAGATGTTTCAAAAGGAAATGATTACAGAATTAAAGTCTGAAATATTCACAAGCGTGCTTTTTTTTAAGGCACTGAATAATTATAAGATGCTGTTCTTATATGTAGGCAATTTCCTCAATGATAAGAACTCTTAGTTTGAGAAATTAATTTTCAGCATGCTGACTAAATAAAAAAGTTCATTAAAATCTTTGTGTGGTCTGTAGTAGCAAGCTAATAACAATGTTTTGTCTTGTATTTCAATTATGGTAGATGTGAATTAACTAGTATTTTAATAAAAATTAGTAGTAACATTTATTTTCCATTGAGCAGTATGAATTTACGTGACACTTCTGAAACATGAAGAGCCTAGACTGTGGATATGTATGGTGAATGGATTTTATTTTAATGAATTATAATATAATTGCCCTGTCTTGGCAATTAAAGTTGGGCATTAAATCTTAATTCATTAATTCCTTTGCATTCTTTTTTTTCTTTGGGGAGAGCAGAGGAAGTACTAAAAATTCCTTTAAGCTTGTAAAGCTGGAAGATGTGTATGACAAATAGATTTAAAATGGATTACTAAGAGGTAGAACACAAAGGCAGAATTACATCAGTGTCAAATTCTGCCCTTAGTTATATGCAGGCTCCTTAGTGAAGTTACAGTGATTTAAATTTAGCTTAGACTTGCATTACTTGGATGGAAAATGCATGCTTACTGGATATTTCTCTTTTTCAGTCATTCTGATATAAACCTGGCTAGTGAGCTTAGTATCACATGCATTTTCCTATCCATATAGACAGCATATATTATGAGAGCAAATTTGGGCCAGATTAGCTTCTCCTTTTAAATTTAGGTGAATTGTTTATCTTGGATTGTGGATTTTGCCCATTTCTCCCCTGGCAGATAGAAGTACAAAGGTGCAAAAGCAGTGTTGATAATGTTTGTAGAAATATCCAAAACCTTTGAGGGATTAGGAAGCCACCTTCTCATCTCTTGCCCTCCTTTAACGCAGTAGTCGCACCAATGCCGCAGAGCTCTTCATCGATTCTGCTGGAGGTATACTTCTGAGTAGTGACCTGGTGGCCTTCTTGACTCTCTCATATGTGTGTGGGCATACTTATTTTGGCAGAATTGGACTAAGCTGGGGATGATAAGATGGTGTCTGAGGTATCTGGCCTCATTCTTCAAATGCTTATGAATTACAAGGCTATGGATTTGAAAGAAGTTTCAAAGTGATGGAAGCACATGAAGCAGAAGGATTATGCATGAGTCCCATTTTGCAGTTTTCCTTTTCAGTGCTGTTTTCTAGGGGATGACTTCATAGTAGAGACTGAAAGAATACTAATGGTCTAACCATTAAAAAAATGAGCATGTGACCAGATCTCTGAATTCCACAGTTTCCTAGCAAGTATGCTGTAAAGAAAAAATCTGAAGATCCAGTGGTAGTGATAAGCTCAGCATGATTCCGAAGTTTGACAGTCTTAGTTCTGTTCTTCTAAACGCTGTCTGATGCTGTTATGTGCTGCGTCCTTCTACTGAAGCAATTTCACACCTCATCTGCTAGAGATGAAAATGGCAGGGAACAAACTATAAATCCAGCAAAATCTTAGTTTAGTAGATATATCATTCTATCAGAATCTTTTCACATAAATAATTAGTTCATCACTTCCTCAATCCACTAAACTTGCAAAGCTTTGGAAATGACATGGGGTGACGTTATCTCAAGAGACTCAGGGCGTTAGCTAATCCACCCCTTCCTCCAAGGCAGCGTCAACCATGGCTGCATCATTCCCGACACTTCTTCACCGTGTTCTTAAAGACCTTCAGTGCAGGATGCTCCACAGTCCCCCCAGCAATTTATTCTGGTACTCTTAACCATTAGAAATTTGTAACCTGAACATCCCTTTTTGCAGTTCAGACCTTTGAATTGACAACTTTTGTGTTGTGTGCCATTGACGTAACAAACAATTGGGTGCCACCTTAAATTTAGTGGCCTTTTCTTTATATGAAGGCTTGTGGTTAGATTTCCCCTCAGTGCTGTCATCTTAACCACAGATCTGTTAGTTCTTCCTCACAGATCATTTACTAGCCTTTTTAGCCTCTGACTGATCAAAATGGGGCTTTCAAACTCATGACAGTAGATAGGAAGAAACCACACATTTAGGAACTAGAAGGTCATTTTCTGTGTATGATGGTACTCCTGTGTACATGCCTGTGAGGTTTTATGTACGTGTGGAACAATCTATGTATACGTGGGCATGGAGGTGTATGTATTTGGTGCTGGTTTTGCAAATAAGCAGGATCAGATGAGCAAGAATGATATGCGGTAGGATTTGAAATGGCACTTTTACATTCTGTTCTTTCCAATTAAGCTAGATAGTTTGAAAGATTCTTGTCCTATCCTCCCAAGATACAAAAGTGGTAACACAGTTTCTATCATGAAGACTTGCTGATATGTTTTCCAGGGACCACGGCAGAGGCTTTATAGCTCCCAGTTGCTTAGTGCTAGGGCATCTGGATGTTGGAGTGTATGTGTGTGTTAAGATCTTAATTATGCAGTCCAGTGATAAAGCTTGCACATGCAACTGGGACTGTAACAAATTTAGGATATTATCAGGGCAGATAAACTACATCTATAACATTCCTCTTCCCTACTTTTTCACCTCGTGTTACTTAATGGGTTACTGGTCTGAAGAGGGTTGTAATCTGTTCCATCCCCTTGCACTTGTTGACTGCTGGTATTACAGAGTTGGCGGAATTGCCAGAATCATTTGCCATGCACCCGAGATTCTTTAAGCACCTCTCCAAAGGTCTTTGGTGCCAAACCTACCTCTTCTGACTGCAAGCATGGGCGCGTACTCTTCATTTTTCATTCCTCTCCAAGAGTTCCACCTTGTTTTGTGTGCTTTCAATGTGCAGAGAACTGAGATATGATTTCATGTGTGCACCCAGCTGTAATGCTCCAGGCATGAAATCTAGGAAGGTTTTCCTAAACTGGACTAGTAATTACTCAGACACATAAAGAATATCAGTCTAATGGAATGATCAGGCCAGTGGTAGATTCTTATTGTTGTATATGACTGTTCATGTTTTATTTGACTGCTGTTAGACATTTGCATTCATGTGCAAGCATTTGAATAAAATACATTTGATCTTTCTTCAGTGTAAAGTTTTTTGCATGTAAAATGAAAGATAACTTGGGCATTTCTTTCCCGCACTTTGGATTTTTTTTTCCCGGGATTGTATCTTCCATAAATAACACAACCCACTCTTTGTATTCCCTGTGCTCTTCACCAGAATCTCCAGTTTTCAGTTTGAAACAAATGGTGTTTCCACATTGAAATAATTTCACCCTCATTGTTTTCATCTGGTTAAATAATCTTTTAATCCGTGCTCAGAACCAACAGATCTTTTATTATTTAATGTTTTACTAGTGGATGCCTATATTATGTTATGGTAGTGCAGATAAGATATGATAGATCACTTTATCAAATGACACTTATTACTGGACCATTAATTCTGGCTACATAGATGATTAGAAGTACAGATTTTTACACCTAGGGCCAGTGATTTTTTTTAATACTATGGATTTAGAAGATATTTATGCAAGCAGAAAATTGAATCAGCATTACCATCAGTGCATTAAATGATGGCATTTTATTAGAGAAGAATTGCTTTAGAATATAACAGTAGATATATATGGGGGGGGGGGGGGAATCGTGTG
>JANZLQ010000044.1:17132055-17142155 GCA_026212715.1 Elanus axillaris | reverse complement strand
TCACTCATATTGGGTCGGCTGCATTTCTTCCTCCGCCTTCTCAGGCCCGAACCTATGTCGGGGATCCTCCCCGCAATACCTAATTGAGCATTACATATAAACCATATATAAAATTCAGTGTTTAGAGCTCTGAGATCTGACTAATGTGAAACTTAAATGTATGATGTTGGAAAATGCATGGCTGAAAGCTCACGTGTGAATGTAGGTTTGTGCAGCAGATTCACAGGGAATACAAGCCAGCAGAAAACCTAAAATACATGAAAGAGAAAATAAGGACAACACAATGTTTGTTCTTCAATGGTTTTACTGTCTCAGTGGGTCCTTTTGGTGACTGTAGAATTGGTCATATATAAACCTCTTGATATAGCTCTTATCAACTTGTCAAGAGCTAGCATTCAAAGCTAAGTTAGCATCCAAAACCTCCTGTTTCTCTTGAGATATCTGGAAGAAGGTTGAGTTAAAAGTTCAGTCACCTCCTCCATGGCATTTGTCTCTTCCTGACTTGGATCATGAGCTGTTTATAGCATAAGGGATGTTGGCTTTTTTGTTGTTTGGAAAGCTCCTCTTGCTCACTCTCAAGTGAGCAAGATACGAAAACAGTAATTGGTATAAATGTCATCTGCTTGGCAAATGTCAAGAGATTTGCTAACAAATGAATAATGAACAAATGAATAAAGTTGGATGAGACTCTGCCTTTGTAACCTCATCCTGTAAGAAGACGTTAGGCTTTGCATGCTTAGTAATTCTTGGATTTTTAATGCTTTTTCAAACAACCTTAACACAGCATCGTTATCACTATTCTTAAAATACAAACAGGTAGGTATATTCAGATGTGAGACCCAAGAGGACTGTTCTACAGGCTGTCCATATACCCATCAGCAGTACCACATTTGACCGTTGACCTTGGAGGTCATATGCGTGTGTTTTTGCCTTAAGTTGTTGGCTGACTTTATGACTACGTTAACCCTCAAACAAATTGGAATCTGCAGTCTTTCTGGGTTTACCACCGCCCAGTAGATTAGGAATGTGTTTCCCAGTTCAAGCTCTTTGTATTTTCTATATGCTAAGAATCTTAACCGTAGAATTGCTGGAAGCAAATTTGTAATAGTATTTAATACATGTCTGTATTTTCACTGTTTATCCCTATCTTAAATCTGTTGAGTAATCCAGTCAGTCAGAAATTATTATTTAATGTTTACAAATGACCTCCAATGCTCTGAAAATTATTCTGTATTTATACAATAATCTGTTTACTGGAGATTCTAAATTTATTGCTGGTTTTAGCTGTAGAAGCCCCAGGACATGAATGTGTTCAGTGGAAAAGTCTTTTTAGTGCTAATAAAAGGCATGCTTTTGTAAGATTGGGACTGATGTTTACAGCAAAGGAATTTTATTAAAGCTTTTCTTCAATTTCCAACATCCCATTATATTGGAAAAAGTATTAAATGTGCAGCATTTTAAAATCTGCCTTTTGATAAACAGCATTATACATTCTAATTGCAATGAATATTACAAACAATATGTTTTGTATGAAATTTTCAAATTAGGCCTTAAAAATACTGCATTTCATTTGATGCTGGTCAGTTTGCTGCTTTTTATAATTGTGTGTCTTCAATATGATGCAGACTCAACATACATAACTTTCAAACCTGCCAAAGACTGATCTTTATGGTTTGTAAAACAGTTCTATATTTTACCATTACTCTTCTGAGATTTCCTAGTTATTGCTTCTAAAGCCTTTCACTAGCAGTGAAAGGCATTGCTGACAATAGGCTAAAATTCTAATGAGTTGGGCCAGACTCTTCTTTTACACCTCCTGCCTTGCATAGTTCACAGCTTTCTGTCCTGTGTGTATTGCTCTGTTGGGTGGGAAACCTTGGCTCCTCTAAAGGTAGAAGTGGTTTTCTGCAGCGTTGTGCTGAATTTCGTATCTGGTTCTACATCCTTCATCATTTCAGGCACAAAACTTCACTAGGAAAAATGATGAAGCCATATCCAAGACCACCCTGAGGAATTCAGCAGCAAGTATTTTTATAGGCTTTCATTTTTTACTTAAAAGTTGCAAAAAACTTACACTGTGAAGACCTTTTCCACGTAGGTTTGCCAGTTCCAAACTAGATTAGCAACAAAGGTATGAATGACAGTTAATATAAGAAGTTGAAAAAGGTAGTCTTAGGTGTTTTATCCCTTTCACAGCCATGCAGTTCCATCTAATGGCACTCTTTTGAAAGAAACAGCATCTGAAAACAAGAGAAAGGAGCTTCTTGCATCAATCATTTTCTTATTTGGTGCAAGTTATGTTATCAAAATTAACTTTTAATCTGTTACTTCCTGCTTCTTTAATATTTCAATTTCTATCATTCTCTTTTCATTAATAAGCTTATGATTGCCCGCTTAGTGCTCTGCCAGAACTCATCAAGAGCTCAACCTACAGATTTTCAACTTAGTCATTTAATATCAGATTAATTCAACCAACGAACCACAAATGACATTATTTATGGACATGAGCCACAAAAGTACAGTCTGTTTAAAGCTCTGTACATAGGGAGTACTAATGATGATTAGAAATCAAGCCAAAATATTTTGCTTCTTTAAATATGTCTGTTCGGGTATCACTGTTCCACTTACAAATTAACTAAAGAAAGGCAACACCGTGCCATTAACTTTTTATGCAAAAGGAGTAATACCTTAGCGCACTTTTTAAAGACATATTGCTTTTGTCTTTAGATTTAAACCAGTCTTATAATAAATGATAATTTCATTCCCAGGAGCATCTTCTGTACCTTAAAAAGAGGGGCAGAAAAAATCTTGAAATTTCTGTGTAATACTTTACACTTATTGTGCAGCCAATTTTTTAAGGGAGCCAAGGAAGGAAGCACTATGCTGATGTGCATTGTAATTACAGTCCGTATCACCAATGCAAAACTCTTGTGTGATCTCTCTAATAATTGGAAAAGGTGATCAGATGTTTGAACTTCAAAACCTAACAAGGAAAAGAAGGAAATTAGCTTCTGTGGTTTGGGCTCTTCCCCTCATTCTTTCTCCCTTGAATCTGCTGTTCAAGTCAGTGCTAAATCTCAGTGCCCATAGTCAAAAGATCAGATTTTGTCTTGTACCGCGCCCCTTCATGGCTCCTTAAGAGAGCCTGAAAAGAGTTATTGTTTCAGGATCCCAGAACTCTCAGGATTTGGCCTGCTGGATCTGATGGTCTGGAGGCTCTGAGCAGGCTGTCCATGAAAGGATGTTGAACTCCAGCATTCACTTTCCTCAACAGGAAAATATTGATTCATTAAAGCCCATCTCATACTTAATGCCTGTAGAGCTGCAAGCCTACAGGGTCATTTTATGTTTGGAGGATCGATATTCACCTTTCTCATCTGTAAATTCAGTGGTATATCTTTTATCGAGGACTGTATATTCATTCTAAGCTGCTTAACTGGCTACAGTGTAGACCTAAAATAAATAAATAAATAAATATCAAATCTGTCATGATAGATTCTGTGACATTAATGAAGCATAATTGCCAGGAAACATTTCTACAGATCTGTGCTATTAAGTCTTTGTGGAATAGCAGGGGCAGGAAGATTAACAAGTTTTCAAATTAGTTAAGAGAATTATCAAGCCTTCATTTTGCTATCAGTTATTGGATTTATGTTCACTACTTTAACAACGAGATCCTAAAAGATTCATTGCAAGTAAATACAGAACTTTCAGTGATTGCAATTTAAAAAGTCAAAATTTCTAGCAGATTCCACAGAGTTATTTCCTACTCTAATTAGTATATTAAAAAAAAGGAAAAAAAAACAACTTGTATTGCAGCCAGTGCAAAACTGCCACCTCTGTGAAATCAAATATCGCAATTAGATACAGTACTTAAAACTGGGGTTTTTTTAATGTTCTTGGATTATCTCTTAACTTTGTAGAATTATCTGTATAGTCTTTGCACTCTCAGTTTGCGCTCAGCTCCCTGCTGAGATTTTTTTAACACGGGAACATTTTGAGAAAGTGGAAACAGAAATAAGCCTAAAATGAAAACAAGCTTTCAGCTTTAAGTAGACATGTCTTTGAGTAGACATGTACTGGAGTCTTCTGATGAAATGGTTTTCCTGTCAATTCAACAAAACATTTTCTAGGATTGTAAAGCACAGTTCTTGACAAGAAAGTCTCACCTCAGAAATGTGAGTAGGATGGTGAAGAGACTTGAATGGAGAATGTAAAAAAGAGAGGATCAAGCCTAGTCACTCAGGTAGAATAGTCTTCTAGATCTTCTGATAAGTGGTCATTGCCTTTTCTTTACAGCTTTCCCTGAAACTCTGTAGCTTTTATTCTTTTCTCTTGGTGTTAATGGGAGAAGGGATTTGGTCTCATCAGCCTAGGTGAGTGCCTTCATCACTGGGCTATCAAATTGGTATCTGTCCATGTCTGACCCAATGAACATTTCATTAATTATGCAAAATTCACTCAGTAGCCTGATGGTTATTGCACTCAGCTGGAACTCAAGCTCTACTGAGTCTGTACTGCTCTCGTTAACAGAGGGGTAAATAACATCCACTCCTGTGACTTTCCAGCATACCACCTTTGAGAAGTCAGTAAAATCAGACTGATGTAATCACTACCTCCTGTCTTGATGGTATGACAAATTTATTTTATATTAAGGTGGTGAAGAGAGTCTATAGCATATAGTTAGTCCCAAGTGATTTGAGTATTCAATTATCATTTGTACCTAGGGAAGATAAGGCATTATTTTCTTTCATTATTATCTCAAGAGGCAGAGTATGGCTTTGCTCCTGGAAAAGTGTCCAGAGACATATTCCCTTCTCTCTTCATTATTTGGAAGTGACCTAGCATTGCTGCTTTCATATTTTATTTCTACCATGGTAGAGATGAAACATATTGGATTATGATTTCTGAAAGATGCAGTCCTTTGTCTGGGTCTTCACTGGTTTCTGACGAATGCCAACTATCAAAAAAAAAAATTCCCAGTCTTCTTTCTTTTCCATTTTCTGGGACAGTATCTTCAATAAGTGGATATTGCAAAGTAGACTTTCCCAATAGCCTTCAACTAGTCTTTTTTTCTCAGAGTTCTCTTTGCATACTGAAGAATAGGCAATTTCTGTCATTATCTCTCTTCATACTTTTCCAGGAAAATCAAATGCTTCAGCATGTTCTGGGGACTTGCTACTAGACCTGCAGGATTCAGGAAAAAAAAAAAAATCTCACAAATCTTATGAACACTCAGTGATGTGATCACTCTAACTACTGCAGTATTTTGCTTATATTACATTTTAACTCTAGCAGCAAAACTTGTCATGAAATAAATTTTCTCTGACAGTCTCTGTACTTTTCTCCTGCCTAGAAGATCTGCACTTTGAAAAAAAATTATTTTCTCCCTTAATGAGGGCTTATGTTATCTCACACATCTGAATAAACATGCTCCTATACAACATAACATAGTTTTAAATTAAAGAACAATTTTTGTACCTTGAGGCTCTTTTACAACCCTGTAAAATTTCAAAATTATGTTACTTTTCAAAAAAAGGAAATCTACCCGAGGGCTAGAGCATGCTGTGCAGTTCATTGGAACCCAATTATTTTCACTGATATATTTTATCTCCTGTTTATTTTTATGTATTTTTATTTTTCCTCTGGCCTAAACTATATTCTCATCTTTAGAGTTTTCTCATCTTTCTTGCAGCACCATACTGAATCTGTAATACTTTATACTTCTTATTGTGCAGCCAATTTTTTAAGGGAGGAAGGACTATCCCAACAGTTATGACTAGGATTAGAGGAGCTTTCGTCTGCAGTCCCAGTTTTGACCCAAACTGAGTCATTCATCTGTTAATTTTTCATGTAGCACACTCTACTAGAAAGGAATAGTTTTGGAGGAGATATATGAACTCAGTTATTTCACTTTTGCAAAGAAACCTTTGCAAAAGATGTTGTTTACAATTTACCTTAAAGGCACAATAGTGAGGTTTTGTTCTGAAGTAGCATTTAAACTATCACTGATGGAGAATGCAGCCTTAAGACTTCAGATTATGTTGCAATTTGTCAATTTTTCTTCTGTTTCCCGTTTTTCTTTCTCCTTTTACTGGCAATAATTTTCAGCCTTCCAACTGTATTAAACTCAGGAAGCTTCACAAAATACAGAAGATAAATGTGATCTAATTACTCTCCTTAAATCAGTTTATTAGTATTCTTTGTTGGAATTGGTGAGAAAATGTTTTCTTATCTCCTCACAAATTTGGAGGTTTAGCATTTTTCCATCTTAACAAAAAGAAAAAATCTTCAAAACATTCATGTCCAGATACACAATAAGTTTCATTCAAATTACTTCAAGTGTTTGTTCGTCTGATCTTGAAATGTTTCAGTTTGATTTTGATGTTTCTTTTTTAACAACTTCTGATCTAAGTTTTGCTTTAACACAAAAAGGCTTTTAATATAAAGTAGCCTATAATTCTGAATATGGGTAGGTAAAACATTTTGACAAGATTTGCTCTTTTCTCCTTCAGCATCCATTTTCCCATGGATTATTTTGGTTTCGACTAGTCGGCAGTTGCTTCTTTGAAAAGAAACGTTAATTATGTTTCTAAACTTTCCATATTCTCAGTTTCGAGACAAGGGCCACTGAGGTGCCAACTGCTTATCCTGATGCACAGGAAATAAAGTAGTGGGTGGGAAATGAGGATTCTAGAAAATAAGGTCAAAATAGCTGAAAGAGAGGTATTTATAACACCTTTTAATATCCTTTTATTTGCTGAAGTTTGATGGAATTTGCTAAAAAAGTGGGGAAACAGCTCTTTCAAACAAATGATTACTTGACAGTAGCATACCAAGCTATCCATACTCTACTAGAAGGCTATTGCTGAGATTCTTGGGCGGCTGCATGCATTACGTCTCAGACATTACCTGGCCCACACCAATATCCTGTTAACGCAGGCTCTGTTATGGCTTACGGCTGTACTGTATTTCTTGTATTTATCTGAATTTATGCAGCTGCTGAAGAATTGTATCATCCACACATACTATATAAAGTTTAGTAAGGAACAATATGGTCTGCTTATCCTAGTTTTGTTATTGTAACTCTGTGACAGCTTTATTATTATAATATCTAGGAAACAGTTATTTAATATGTATGGGGAGTGACAGCTGGGAATTTTGCTTTGCTGATTTAGCTAGCCTCTAGCTTTGATCACCACACAACCCATCTTCTTTTATGAAACAAAGCAAACCATCATAATTAGTTGGTTGTTACAATCAGTGATCATCAAGTGCAGAAGACTAATTAACCTTAGTAGTAAAGCATAATGTAAGATTTTTGTTCATTTAATGAGTTAAGAAGAGAACAGGTTTAGTTAAAAAGTGTTGAAAACACTAATAAAGAATCAAACCTGCTCTTCTAGTCTAGCATCCAGTCTCTTCCCTTGCTCCGAAGATGACTCAACAGATAGAAGTACAGGAAACTTGTATGTCCTCTGCTTTTTCTTTCCTCTTCTTTAGAAATTCTTTCTTTGTACCTTATTGGCATTTAAATTGATAGTCCGTGTTGAACAGAAGGGACATTTTGTAGGTTTGTTGTATAAATTAGTCTGTCCATTCTTCATTGCTGTACATTGTAATGCTGTGAGCCGTTATTCTGGTCAGTCATCTGGCTTTAAATCTCTTTCAAGTCCTTTGACAGATTTTTCTAGTCTTAGCTAATCCAGTTTACCTGAAGCCCAAGGCTGCCAAATTGAATTACACTGCAGTTATTCCTGCTTAGCACCTCATCCATAGTTAATTTCTTGAGCTCCTCTGCTTTATCTGTGTATAAATTTTTCATTTGCAACAATATTTTAGTTTAGGAAAGGAAGAGCTCACAAGTCTGAGGGGTTTTTTTAATTAGTTCCTTTGTTAGTTCAGAAATTTTTCTTCATTTTGAACCAGCTGCCTGTATAACCAAGGTTTGTAGTCCTTTCAGAAACTCATATTCCAGATTTTGATGAAACCCAGTGAGAGCTATTCATTTCATGACAGGTTTCACCCAGACTTTGACAGTAAAACAGCAATATGTTGAGTGCAGAAATGGAAACCCTGCCCTCTTCACAGCTGGGTAGAGAAGAGCTCCATCACTGACACCTTAGGATCATGATCAAGATGAGAAAAACTGTCTGCAGGCTGTTGGTCAGAAAACACAAGCTGAAGTTTCAGTGTTCCTGATATTCAGTGGTCTGATTACTCCAGTTCACCTGTTTATAGGGCTTTCTGATAAATTCTAAAAGGTAGGAAAGAAATGAGGATCATTAGAGCATGAATCCAAAACACAGTTGTCGATACATAAAACAACCTTACAGCTGCTATACTGCAACCCTCAGAGTAAGATTTAACCAGCCTTTGGCTTCCTTTATATGTAAGGAAAAGGGCTCATGCAGAAGGGATCTCAGAGCATGTAAATTACTTTCCAGCTCTGGGAAGAAACAAACTCATAGTCTGTATTTTACCTTTGCAAATACCTCCTTCCCTCGCCAAAAGTATTATTTACTAATGACCCAGAACTCTGATAGGCCTAAGGATAAAAGTACATTTTGTATCCTAAACAGTATACAGACTGAAAATAAGAGACAAATAGATTGTAAACAAGCAAAATGCGAGAATGATTGTTCAGGTGATCTGAACTGACTTTAGGAAGAAGATATAGGACATAGCTAAATTAATTATATTTTCCTCTTGGACATAGTGGAAAGCAGAAACATAATGTGCTATGGCTTGCATCTGGGAAAGGAAAGTCCAGATGATAAATGTGGTGTTAGGGAACAGTGACTGAAAAATAGAGAAGCTGATGTGGGAAGAAATATTGTATGCTGGTTTTGACATAGCAAGCTTCTAATGTGGGTAGGATGTTCCTGGGAAGAAATCACAATAATAGTCCAAAGGGATAGAAGAATAAACCAGAGAGGACACCTGTAAAGTTTCCCAGACTTCCAAGGATTCAAGTGTAGAAAGGTAAAAAGACTAGACTATTACAGGTAAAGCACTAAAATGACATTGAGAGACCATCTAGACAGAACATAATATGATACTTCCTAGCAGAGATGGAAAGAATAGTTAAGAATAGGTGAAGAAATAACTGCTTCTTCAAGGGATCTCATTTCTGAGGTTGAATGAAGCAGAACATTTCAGAGGTAGGAGGGGGAAAGTGAGAGGAAAAGGAGCTGGGAGGAGGTCAGAGCAGAGTGGTGAGGCTGAAAGATGAGAGTCAAAATGGTTAAATACAACAATAAGTAGGAAAGAGCACTGCAATTTTTTCACGGTTTTATAAAATTCTCCTTAAACAGGCTGACCAAATCTTTAGAAACAGGGCTGGAGGAGAGAGTCCACGATGCCAGTCAGGCAGAAGGTAGACCACAGACAGCAGGTTTTGAAAGAAAAAAAAGTTTTTTATGAAGAAATGCAACAACATTGTGGAACAAAAAAAAAGACTAATTTGCAGTGAAAAAACATTAGTGCAGTCCCTAGATTTCCACCAGAGCAGAAGAGAAATGGTAGAAAGAAAGAATAAGAATAGGGTACAAGGAATCAATAACAAGTAGAAGGACGGAGGGGAGAAGGGGTTTGAAAGAGAAACGGTTGAAAGCCATCTGGGAGCTCAGAGGAACAGAGCTCAGTACGCAAGACAAATGTGGTCAGAAGAGCGGCCATCTCTTATGAGTGAGATGGTTAATTCAGGATCAGTCCAAATGAGTTGATAGAGAGGAAGAAATGTTGACCCTTGTTCAGTCCATTAGTCTCTCATAAGCTAAGTCACAAAGGACGAGTGGGGACAGAATGGGAGCAGCGAGGACATAGGTGTATAGTTGATCACAGCAAGACAAAGGGAAGTGTATACTGAAGTGAATTCAGGGCGGAAGGAGTGACTGAAAGTAAGGTAGCACATGTTAAGCCAACAGCATTGTCTGCACTAAACTGATTCCTGTTGTGGTGGGTTGACCATGGCTGGACGCCAGGTGCCCACCAAGTCGTTCTATCACTCCCCCCCCGCCCTTTGCTGGACAGGGGAGAGGAGAAAAAAAAAAATATAACAAAGGGCTTGTGGGTCAAGATAAGGACAGGAGAGATCA
>JANZLQ010000044.1:17119681-17130466 GCA_026212715.1 Elanus axillaris | reverse complement strand
CTCGATTTTTCCCCTGCAGTTGCAAAGTGACAGTAAGATTTCTGGACCTTTTTGCTTCAGAAAAAAAACAAGCTCAGACTTTTGGGGCAGTAGGGCTTTTTGGAGCGTAGAAGTAAGGGATGTGTTGCATGTGACTGAACTGCTGCCATTGCCAGAATAAATAAGGCCAGGCCATAAACCATACTGAAGGACAGAACTGATAAAGATCCCAGTGTGGGTCTGCAACCTATTTCAGCCCACCAGTTTCTCCCAACAGTTTCATTCTGCCAAGCAGCTGAATGTCTGCAGAGACATGAGGCAGTGGAGTTTTGATGGTGTTAAACTTGACAGACCCAGGAATGAGGACCCTTTTAAAGCTTGTCTATCCTCAGCTTCTGGGAGGTTCATCGGTCGTGTTGGAACTCCCCGATGTTTGTAAATGCTGCCAAGAAATCTGCCATGATTTGTAGCCTTACTAACTTACACCTTTCTCTTTGCCCAGCTACTCAGCCACACAGGGTTCAACATTGTAACTAGAAATAGGAGCTGTAGCAGGGAAATGGTGCAAATGAGGGCTCTGCCAGATTTGGTGAAAACAATTTAGAAGCTGTCTAATTGCATGAAACAGGCCATAGCGAGTGAGGATCAGCTTTCCTTCCCAAACAAATGTGACAGCTCGGATTAATCTCACATGCCATCAGCAATTCAGCTTCCTTGGAGATCTTGGCAAGCTCTGCCAGCAGGAGGAGGCAGACCTGATCAATACAATATTTTAATATCAAAAAAGAATCAGAACCCAGGCAGAGAAAAGGTACCTTCATCCTCTTAAAAAGTATTCTTTTCTGGTAACAGGGAGAAAACACATAGGCTGTCACAGAGGAAGGAAAGCAAGCCACTGCCAACAAAAGTATTAAATTTGCTGCACACTTCACCTTTAAGCACTCTGTGCCATGTTACAGCATCTCACAGAGGATGCAAAATCCAAGGTTCAGAAGTGGCTGCTGAAGATTACTACAAACTGAGGAGCAGTAGAGAAGATTTCAGCTTTAATTATGAATGTCCTGCTATCTCCCCTCCTCCTTTGAAATTCAAGGCACTTCGTTTTATTTTTACATAGTTTGGTGTCTGAGATTCCTTTTTATGTTAGTATAAAAATAACGATGAAAAGGAAAATAATTCTCTTATGAAAATTCATGAGAACAGGCAGAGTTTAGAAGCTGTGTTATTTATTCAGGAGAGCATAATGACTTTTAAAAACACTAGGATTGTATGTTTGTGTGGATTTCTTGTTTTGGTTCTTTTCCTTTGTGTACCTTGCCAGTTTTCATATCTGTGCAGCTGTGGAGCATATGTATTAGGTCTAAAAGTTGCAAATCATTAAGAATTTAGATGCAGAAATAAATTGCTCGTAAGCACAATAATCTGTTAGCTAAGAATGTAAGGGGACCTTTCATACACCATTTTTATGTATTAAAGTGCCCAAAGGCAGAAATCCATGTGCTTCTTTAATGACCTTAATAAACAATCTTATGATTTTTAGTCTGGGAATAAATAAGGCCAGGTACTAACATCTCAGAAGGATACTTGTACTGGGAGATCCTGATACTGTGCAGAACGAGTTGTCTTGGCAGTTTAACAGTATCCATATTTAAATGCTATATTATAGCTGTTTAGACACAGACCTTGCTGTTGATTGATGGGCCTTGCTCAACTAGATGCGTTCGGGGGTTTCTCTGACTCAGAAGCAGTGTTGCTGGATCTCAGGAATTAACCTGCAGCAGTTGTATCAAATCAGGCAGTCTAACAAACTACAGTTTTTCTGACCCTCTAGGTCCTTGGAATCTATGTCAGCTTTTCCAAATCCTCTGTTCCTTTAAAACCTGTAAGAAAATAAAAAGTAAAAAGATCCCTTCATCTTGCAGAACCAATAACTTTGAGCACCCTGGGCCCCAAGACCCTTTCAAGAGTTGGTTGCTAGCTGGACCTGATAGGATCCATGCAAGAATCTTCAGGGCATTTCCCTGCAAGATGTGTCAGGTTTTTTTCTTGCAAAACCTAACTTCTATACCAAAACTGTCAGCCTTCCCTATATCTAGCTGACAAGTTCCTCCTGGTACATTGTTTCCCCCATGCTTATTTTTATACTGCCTTCTTACTGTTGGTGAGAAATACAGGCTTGGCTCTTCCTCTTCCCTAGGAAATACCTATTTTTCTTTTCATTGGAATGACACCTGATACATTTTCACCTCGACAATCAAGATTTTCCTTTCCGCTCCTTCCTGAATTTTTCATCTCCAACTCTTATCTTCTGAGTACAGCCTGCTTTCTGAGAATAGTCCTGTAGCTGCTGGTGCTCCCCAGCAATGGACAGGTTTAATTCCCAATATAATCTCATCGGTGTCATTGTTTGAAAGAACAGCAAGCAAGTAGACTATCCATTTACTGTGGGAGAAAGCTTTGAACAGCCTCATTCTGCCAGAAACGTCCCCCGTCACCCCCATGCCCATTAAGAATCCTTGCACATCTACCAAAGCACAGTGAGTAGAAGCCTTTTATTTCTTATGGCTCTTTTAAGTCAGATTGGTTGGGGAGCAAGAGAAAGTAATCAACAGCCTTAGTACAATCAGACAGTTGAAATTATTTGTTTGAATAATGAAATCAAAGTGGTAGTATCTAAGTCCAGTAGGATGATGCTGAATTGCAAAGCAGCTCTGCATGTTATTTTTCTTTGTATGCGACGGTGTAAATTCCAGGTAGAAAAATTTCCCTAATCATATGTCTGTTCTCATTTTGCAGTGTTTGTATTAAATAAGGAGTCCGTGTCTAATTCAAAAGCTTAGTATCATGGTTTTTTTCAAGGTAATACATGTAGACATAGCTTGACTAGTAGTGGCTCAAGGTATATACAACTCTTGTGAAAAATATGAAAGGCTGTAAAAATGAGGCCAAACTCTTAGCTTTAATAAACAGAATACAAAAATGATACAAAGAGAGAAGAAAGCATTGCCATTTATACTGGCAAATTTCAGCTTCGTCATTCTTTTCCTCAAGAACAAGAGGAACAGCTTATACAAAGGAAAGATAGAAACAGCCAGGCACTGCTGGGTTTATCTTTAGTGTGATAAGCTTCCTTCAGAGAGACAAAAACAAACTATGCACAAGGCATAGAGAAGGTACAGGCAGTACATTTTAAACTCTTTCCACAGTGAATTGTTCCAGCTTCAGGAAACCATTTAAGTTTGCTCTGTCAGAGCTCCTTCCAGCTTCTCAGGAAGCAGAAATACTTGGTACCTGCTTTGGTGCACTGAACTTTTTAATCTTATTTCAGTAGGACTTGATTGATAGGTAGTTGTATATGACTGTATATGACTTTCTGCATTTTGGTTTGGTATAATGTCTAGAAAGAAAGAAAGATGGATGAAGTTAATCCTGATCTTGAGGAATGTCTCCATGTGAGCTGGAATTCAAAGGTAGCAGGTTATGTGGAGAATCCTCGTCATAGCTGGGCCCACCTGTGGGTGCCTAACTCCAACTCGCCTCCCAGGCAACCTGCAAACCCTGAGGATGGTGAGATCGCTTTTGCTGCAGTGGAAGAGGTCTCTGAAAGAGCCGTTCTCCCATGCAATCAGCCCAACTAGGATGAGAGCTCTGAGAAGTCTGAAGACTTCTGCCTTTAGAGCAGAGGAAATAGGAACAGGAGTTTCTATCCCTGTAGCACTTTACATGTAAAGGCATCTGTAAGCCCCAACCTTGGGACCTCAAGGTCACTTGCAGCCTGAGATAAACTGGCACAACACCATCTAGACCTCCAGTGGCAATGTCATTAAAAGTTCAGTAACACCAGTTTATCTCCATGAAATAATTTGGTTTTGTCAGGTTACTATATCGTAGTTAAAGCCTGTTTTATCAAAAAAAATCCTGACCACCTCAAGACTATTCAGACAGGATCTGAAGTAAGCAGTTGTAGTATTTTAGGCAGCAGAAACACAGAGGTGAGCGTTGCAAGTAATTGCAACATGTATTGAACCAAATTCTATGCTTGTGTAATGTCACTGACACAGTGACTTGAAGAACAAGAAGAGGCAATAACAATCCCTCTATTTTGTTTACCTGCTACTTTCTGTTAGAAGAAACTGTGTAATTTGTTTGTTGGGGGTTTTTTTGAGAAACTTTCTGCCATTATTTGCAGCAGACCTTTGAAAATTCATCTAACAAAAACTCCTTTGGGTAAAGAAGTGTCTTTTTGTTGTCCAGTAAAATTACTAAATACGTTCTGAAGTCCTAAGGAGGAACTTCTACTTATTGTCTCCTTCCTCCCAAAACTTTGGCAGACTTTCAAAATAACAGCCTGCCAACTTGTATTCAAAGGAGCCTAATTTGTACTTGCACTAAAACCATCAACAGTTAACCTGCTTACTGTATGTGCATTTGGGAATAACTAGTCTCGAAAAGGAGTAAGAGACTCTTAATGTTGTAAATTTTCTTCTGGATGAAACGTCTGAATTCTAGTGCATTTTATATCTTTACTAATACTAAAGTTCACTTACAGCTTCAATTGAATTTGCACTTGGTCGATCAAATATAACTACATAAAAGCACAGAACTGGTCTCGCTTATGAAATCTGTTGATATTTTGGCTGTTTCTAGCTGGCAGTGATAAGACAAATATTAACTGAAACAAAAAAAGTTGAAATAATTTGCCATTTAAAATTATATTACAATTCCTCAATTGTTTTTCTGAGTTATAGTCATTATCTGATGTAGCAATATTATACAGCTTATTAAAATATAATATGCCCATGTTTTCTGATAAGCTGTTGTCTCAAAATTGAACACTGATACTCTCAATTTGCACATTCTGTATCAAATTTATGAGGTCCCATTTTTCATTTCATGTCTTTATAGAAGACCACCTAATCATATCGTACTATATTCACGACAGCTTCACCTAGAGACTCCATCAACAGGAGAAATCAGCTGCAGAGCAGAGACTAAGAGATCATTGTCTTCTCAATAAGTAAACTAACTAAAATCTATCAGTTAGCTCAGTACATGGTAAGAAAATTGACTTTGTGCAGTAGTTTGGAAGTAAGTATTGGGCGAAACTAAGCTTACCCATTTCATATCCACTCTTACTTCCTATGTTGTGGTTGTGATGCTGTTTGGTGATGTCCTCCAGCTTTCACCTAAAAGATAAATTATTCTCTTTTAAAATGCTAGTTTAAAATAGTTTAAAATTTCAGGTTTTCCAAGAGTATTTCAAGACAAATAAAAATGAAATTATTCATAGCTCTAGGACCTGTGTAAAATTTTAAATTAAGTCTAAATAAAAGAAATTGAAAATGTAAATGTAAATAAACAAAACATCATTTTTGTGCAAGTTACTTTGGTTTGGCCTCTGGCTTTGCCAAAGTTTTTTTTCCATATATGCTCCTCTGTGCCGTGCTGGAGAGAATCGTTATAAGCAAAGACGCAGAGATCCCTGAACGGCACAGCCCGTATTGTCCACTCAGAGAGCTGGTCAGGAATTAAGGCTGTGGATGTTTTGGAAAAAGCGTGACTCAATGTGAGTTATTTTGTTTGAGGCACTGGGTTTGATAAACTTCTGCTGAATCAAAGGCAGAGTTCAAACGCCCCAAGCCAGCTGTGGCAGTGCCAAGAGCCGGTGCTCCCAGGCAGGAGCATCCCTGAGTCCCCAGCCGGGTGGGCTGAGGCTGGATGATTCACATCCCTGGGGCCAGCTGCACACCACGGCTCATTGGGGCTGAGCTTCGGGCTCCCCGGCGTGCACCTGGAAGCCTTAAAATCTTGGGTGGAGCAAGGTTTTCCAGAGCTTCTGAGCTCCCTCTTCCACGGCCAAAGCGTTGTGCTTGGAAGAGCCGTGTGTTTGTGGCTTCGGGGCAGGCTGCGCAGCGTGGCTGGCCAGAGCTACCGCGTCCGCTCCTAGCATCTGGCTGATGGCATCTGGGACCCTGCTGCCTTCTCCCTGCTCCTGGGCAAGCAAAACAGATGTAGTCTGCCTGTATTTTCCCAGTATGCGTGAGTAGTATGTCTCTGTAATGAGTAATGAAGTTGAGTCAGTGTACGTTCTCCCTGTGGTGAAGTGTGAATGTTTTAAACCACTAAAATTTCTTTACGCATTAAAATGTTAAGAGGCTGAATTCTGTAAAACTTAACTACTCCTTAAATCTTGCGCCTTTTGGTGCATCCGTTTACCAGTCTGCAAAGCAAAAGCAGGCAGGGTTTGCCTGTAAGTCTTAATACTTGAGCGAGACATTCGTGTCTGTTTGCTTCTGGAATATGGAAAATACTTGGTCCTCTTGTCCTTATAACTGTGGCCCACTTTTACCCCGGTGGGGAGTTTCTGGTTTGTTCTTTCTGCACAGTTGTTATTTTCTAATGATTTGTAGTAGATCCTTTCAACTCTGAGTCTTAAAGCAGGATTAAAGTTGGTTAAGTTGTCAGAAAAAAAATAAGGCCTCATTTGCTTTGGCCTGGCTTGCTCCTGACATATTTATTCTAAAACAAGATGATTAGCATAGCAAAACATGTTCCCAGAGTATGTGAATGTGCATTTCCATTGAGAAGGGATTTGCTGGCTGGCTGCTTATGGCAGCCAATATTCTTGTCTGGGTTTTAATTTGTTTATTTGGATGTTTGATGTGGTGTTAGGGGTTATAGGATTGAAAAGCTTCCAGAAGTCTTATCTAGCCTCTCAAAATATTGCTCCAGAAAAATACATGTTTACTTTTGCAAAATAGATGCTCTCCCTAGGAAAGAGGTGCTTATCTGTATTTTTGGCGAGGGTGTGGAATCAGGGTATCCAGTTAAAACTTTCAGCTATTGCTCACTTGGCCAAGCTGACAATAATTAGTTTTTACTTGCTTCAAATAGAGTGACATTTTGCACTGTTGTTTCTGACAAAACTCTAGCTTAAAAAGTATACATTCATTTTTGAAACCCAGATTGTTTCTTGCAACTCAAACGGCTGCTGTCCCGTGCTGCCAATCACACCACACGCAGAAGTTAACGATTGCTGCAGGTGTCTCGCAGCAATCCCCTGCCTCGTTGGGCACATTATAGGAAGTGCTACTAAAATTGCTAACTTTTTCTTTTCAAAAGAATAAAATGCTTTGAGATGTAATCCACTGTGACTTCTTCTTGTTATTAAATATCACTCTCTTTGAGAGAATAAATTTCTTCTTCTTAACTAAAGAAGATCCTGAAGATGAAGGGGGGTGAGGGGGAGGGAATAATGTTTCTTTCAGGGTCAGTAAGTGAAACACTTGCTGCAAATCAAGCTCAGGTGAAACCATTAGAGTTCCTAGCTAAGGAGGAGACTCTGCTTTTACACACATGCCTTGCTCTCGGCTTCAAAGCAGCTGCAGCGAGAACAGAACTTAGGCTTAAGGCTGTGTATGTTCTTTTTGCTCTCAGTAAAGTGATGGAAGGGGCCACCAGGCTTGATGAGCTGCTGAAACGATTTGAAATGGACAAATTAAATTACTTTTTTTTTTTTTTTAATGAGGGTGGAAAACATTATTAGCTCCAGAAAAATCTTCCAATAGAAACTGGCTTTGCAACATCAGTCTTCAAGGGACCAAGGCAGGCTTAAGGCAAGTGAGAGCAGGGGCTGTAAGGCTCTGCGGAGAGGGATAAGCAGCCGTGTCCGGAGCGGACTTTTCTTTTAGGTTTGTCGTGTAGAATGCCTGAATGTAGTTTGGTCCACAAATGCTGTACAATGTATTTTATACTTGTCACTCAGAGCCTCAAGATCCTGACATTTTTGGGCATCAGTCTAGCAAAGAACTTCAATCTGCATTTAATTTTGATGAGGTGCTCATTAGTTCAGTCGCTCATTTCCATCCTGTGTGCTTTGTGACTAATGGCTTTGATGACGATGGCACTAAATCATACACTTCAAGTTTAGCATTTCTTAGATGTTTTTCTATAACTCATCCTAAAACTTTCTTCTTAACAATTTTACATATAGACAAGGGTCTGCCTTTTGAGATTGTCCAAATCAAAGTCTGTGAAAAGGTAACAAGTCTGCTTTGTGCTATGACCCATCCTTCCGCAGTCCCCAAAGGAGAAGTACAGCACCTTTCACACCTATCCTTGGTCTCTGCTCATCAGTATCTACAGAACTACATCCAAACACACTTTTTGACTCTTGAGTTTGTGCATTTCTAGAAGTGCAGGGCTGTAAGTCAAAAGAATGAAGAAATTTTCTTGTCAAGCTGGAAAGACAAAAGAAATGCCTATAATGGAAACAGTTTGAGAAAATAAGATAATCATTACATTTTAGGAACAAAGCATTGTTGGAGGCAAGGGGGCTGCAGAAGAGTCAGTTACTCTGGAAAAATTAAATAAATGGTTTGTACAGCCCCAGCATAAAAGAACACGTCTGCAGAGTTGTATTTGGGGGTTCAGAGCCAAGTAACCACCCATCCGCAGCATTTAGCGTCTGGTATAATGGTAACTCTGCAAGGCAGAATGCATCTGAAAGAGGGGAAGCTGCTCTGTGCATTACGAAAACTTCTTCAGAACAACAAGGGATTTTATTCTTAAATACTAGGCTTCTATTTTCATAGCTTATGATATCACAATTGGATTCCTTCTGTGGATACAAGCTTCTTAATAGTACTAGTCATCACTCTGACAGAGGTTAGACTTGAAGAAAACCAGAACTGAGATGAAAGAATAGAATTTTTTATTATTTTAGCAGCTGAATGTGTCATTACATCAGAGTCAGTATTGTGTAGCAAATTGCAAGCTGTAGTGAAATTGCTTTAAAAAAATATCTGTATATATTTTTCTAAAACTATGATGAAGTCATTCAGTGGTGGATTGAAATGTATTTCTAGCTGAACTGTTATATCTTTTTTTTTACTGTGGTATGAGAACAGATGGCACTTATTTTTCTTAACAGTCTCCAGCAAAGCTGATGCGATGCCTCGCCTTCCCTTGTAAATGCTTTCAAGTGAAAGACAAGTACACATGGCCAAAATGAATCTGCATTGTAACATTGACTTGTGGTTTCTAAAGCAAACTTTTAATCAGCTTACAACAGTAGGCTGGTGATAATTACTTAATGTTGGATCAGTCAAGTAGTTCATTATGACAGGAAAATGAGCTATTAATCAGAATCAATTGCACATGTTTTGCAATAAGTTTTTTGAGCAGATGTCTTTTACATAGACATTTTTAATGCAGTAATTGAGTAGTCCATGACTTGAGGACAACTGCAATCACTCCCGTGGTACAAATGCATCTGTAGATTTGGAGATGCTCTCTGTTGCTTTATAGCATTCCTGGGGGACTGTGATTGATCTGAGAAGAGCAGCTGTTCAGTAGCTGGCACGTAGAGAGGGCTACCGCATGTACAATGACAAAGTTGTTTGGTGATTTTATACATTGTATTTTTTTTATGAGCATAATCTGAATTACAGTGTTTTTCAAAGGATTTTGATTTAAAATTGTCGCTACCTTAACAGTAACTTGGCAACTCGGGGAAGGCCTGGTGAAGATGTCTCTAAATGCAACCTGATGTTACTTGCCTGCTTCACCAGAAACGCTGTGTAGTCCAGCAAAATGCTGTGTTCTTAAGTGAAGTCATTTGTAGTTATAAATCAAATGACGCTGCCAAGTATTGTAAACCTAGGACTGCCTACCAATTTATGACTCTTTAGATTGCCTGCTGTAATGTGCCATATTATAGAAGCATTGTTAGGAGCTGTATTTAATTTACTTGCTTTAAATTGACACTGCGTTGAAAATCCTGCTTTGCCTTATTCAGAGAAGCATTCATTCTTCTGTTCTATACAAGTGTGTTCAAAACAACCTTGTGTCTCTTACTTTGCAGCCTTCGACAAAAGAAAGGAAACTTGGCCCAGAAGCACTGGACTGGACCAGCTAACATGGTAAAATGCAAGCCTTGCCCCATGACACACGCCAACCCTGTCTGTGGATCTGATGGGCATACATATACTACCAAGGTAAGCTCTACTTGTGACCTGAAATTCGGTCAGTAGTAGCCATCCAGGCTGCAGTATGAAGATGAAATGGCTTTCATTAATAGGCAGTGTTAAATTACAGTCTGCTTTAGTATTGGAATATTTTTGTGTAAAAAAAAAAAAATGCTGCTAAATGTAGATTTTCACATATTTGACAAACAGCAAATCAGAATGACAAATCAGAGTCTCATAACTTTCATGATTCATGTTTCTCTAAATAGCTCATTCATGCTAATGGAGTAGAACGCTTTCAATATCGATGATACAACAGAAAAAACTCATCAGATTGGCTTGCTCAGACAAGAGGATTTTGGGATAGTTCTTGTTTTTAAGATTTGGTCTCCAAATGGTAAAATAACTTGGCACTATCATTGTTCTGTGACATTATTTTTTTTATATATATAATTTTTTTCCTAGCCTGCATGGGTAATGTGTTACAATTCATTTAAACCACAGGCTTAATAGGTTTGTGTGCCAGATGTGGCATACATGGTACCATAAAAAAAATTTCCCATAACCCAGTGGGGATAAATTGGCTCATTGTGTTGAAAATATGGTCACCTTAGGGCGTGACTCAGTAAAAGAAGCTGGCTTCAGAGCCATTCCGGAGTCCAGATCTCCCATTGCCAAACAGAGCCTTCCACATCTCGGATACATGTTCCATAAACAGCACTTCAGGCACTGGAAGTCATGTTTAGGGAATACCCCTAAGGTTTTCTTCTCTTCCTGCATGCAAGGTAAGGTTGGACAACCAGTAAAAAAATCCAAAAATAGCTCCCCCCAAAATCCA
>JANZLQ010000044.1:17089110-17119669 GCA_026212715.1 Elanus axillaris | reverse complement strand
GGGGGGGGCGGGGCAGAAATTCTCTGCTGAGATGTAACAGTGATGATGATACTGCAGCTATGTTATCTTCTCAGCTGGGCAGCTTGAATTCTTCTTCCATTAATGGACACAAATTTTAAAATGCTGCCATGGCTAATTCACTTAAGCATCTCTTCTATTGTGGCTGAAGGTTTTGCATGGCCAAAGGAGCAAATCAGCAGAAACTCTCTCATCCTTGCACGTGTAGACTGCAGGAAAAGGGCTCCAAGTTGCCTGTTAAACAAGCTACTATTTAATACTTCTTAGGAGTATGTAATGCAGTAATTTAGCACTGGTATTTAGGATTAAAACTGGCCTTGTTTTAAAAACAACTTTCCCTGCCTGAAGTCTCGAGAGTATATAAGATACTCTGTAGTATATAGCTTTTATTGCATATTCTGTCATCCTATTGAGCTCATCTCTGTGCATCTTACCTGCGTCTCTGTTAGCTCTGAGTCTTTTTTCTTTGACCTTCTGTGTTTCTTGCCATAAGATCCAAATGGTTTTCATCAGAAATTCTGGCAATGTCATAAATTCACCAAACTATTGTGACTATGATATAAGCCTGCCAGCTATAATGAAGACATCCAACAATTCCTGTTGCTGACATGCTTGACTATCAAGACTCACCTCCAAGAAGTTGTGTCTGAGTGGTATTTTTTTTTTACAGGAGACTTTTAAAACATTTATTCTGAAGCAACTTTATATCATCTTTGTTTATTGTGCGTTTAACTATCAATTGCTCCTGTCCTAGCAGTTGAAAATTACAGTGTCCTGTTGGTCTCTCAAGTGCAGCAACTTCTTTTCCACAAATTTTGTTCCTCCTGGGGAAGGTAGGGCTTCATTGCTTTTTGAGTACTGTTCCACAGGAGCGATTGCATATTTGTAGCTGCTTTTTCTAATTTTTTTTTTTGATTGGAGGCTCCTTTAGTATCATGCTGATTGGT
This sequence comes from Elanus axillaris, assembly GCA_026212715.1. NCBI lineage: Eukaryota > Metazoa > Chordata > Aves > Accipitriformes > Accipitridae > Elanus > Elanus axillaris. Next base: position 17,118,704 of record JANZLQ010000044.1, on the reverse strand, counting down.
AATCTTTCTTAACATCCAGTCCTCATGAAAGGATTCAGCTGCTTAACCTTTACACAGTATCAAGGAGTTGCTTATAGCAGTACTATTGTTCTTTGCTGTATACAGTACATTGTAAATCTGAGTATGTTATTACAGTAACCTGTAGAACATCGTTGTCTCTCTACAATTTCTTTGAAAATCTCTGCTTCTTTTTTCTTTTTTTTTTTTAATTTCACAAGACAAATTTTGGTAAATGAGCTGAAAATACTTTAGACTGAGCATTAAAACTAAATGGTATATTTTAGCGTCCTAACAAATAACATTTTCATGGTCAGGAATGACCATGGGTTTCTAGTATCTTTTATGAACAGAATACAACTTCTTCCCTCAAATTCACTATTAGTTTTCACCAGATAATGTGATCCCTCTTTCTTGCCCTTAAGTCTCCAAAATCAAAGCTTTTCTTTGGTAATTTTCTCTCGCATGCAGTGCTATTGGCAAGTATTATTCCTGGCACTGCAGTGCTGGCATGTTCTAGTATTGACTGTGAAAATGCAAAAAGGTAGACATTTGAGTGTGGGCAAATACCACACTGCTTTGCATTTCTATATATGTATTTGTATCTGGCTCTGCATCAGCTGCTTGGTGAACACGTAATGATATTCTGGGCAAATGAAAGGATTCGTGCTAAACTTGTAAACAAAAGATGGAGAGTAGCCACAGCATTTTGGTGGGGGGAGAAAAGTCTTCTGAAATTGTATATTGGCCATCTACTCGCTTAGGCAGACAGGCGGTATACGCACACATACCAGCGTTTTGATCCATCCTGGCTCAGTTTGATTTTTTTTTTTTGCCTTTCCCTGCCAGCACAGCAGGGGTTAGACGGGAGACGGGCTTTGGGCTTCTAGCTCGTGGCCTGGCAGAGCAGCATCAAAGCATTTCCCTGATGACGGGGGCTACCATTCAACACTCTCGGTAATGTTTGTCCTGGGGTTTGCTCTTTCCGTGCTTTGAACTTTCAGCTGAGGTAAAAATGAATGAAAAGGAGAGGATACGACAGGAGTATGACTGACTGATAAAATGCAGATGAAACTTGGGTGTCAATAAATGCACAGTAATTCACATTAAGAGAAAATAACCATATACATCACAGGCTCTCATTTAGCCACTTGATCTCAGAATAATTCTGGCTGCTTCTCAGAAGACATTGTAATGATCACTGTGAGGTGAAAATGCAAATAAAGTGTTAAAAAAGGAATTGAGCACAAGCACAAAGCATTATTAGATTTCCCTGTAAATGCCTGGACTTCTCATTGCCTTCAGTTATCGTGACTTCATCTCAAAGCTGACATGGTAGAACTAGGAAATACTCGAAGGGCAGTAATGGCTCTCAGAGGGGTAGAACCTGCAAGGAAGCACAGAATTAACTAGAATGCTTCAGCATTTTTTTACAAGAAATCATGACTAATAATGGAAAAGGAATGTTGTACTTCATAATACAAGATCTAATGAAATTACAAGTCAGTAGTTTCAAAACAAAGGAAGCATTTTTATTCTTTCAGCTCAAAATAATTCACTGCAGCACAGTATTGTGCAGGCTAAAGATATAAATGGGATTTATATAAATCCAAGGAGAATGGATCCACTGCAGGCTGGTAAACCTCTAGCACTCTGAGTGCCTAAGCCAGTCATGGCCAGCAGCTGGGATGATTGGTGTAGTTCAGCAGGACTGATTTGTTCTGTTTCTAATTTGTTCTTTCTCTTACTCCTTTGCAGTTTTCTCACTTTTAAGGGTCTGCATCTTGGCAGGATACTAGTCTCGGGGATGGCAGGGCTGAACTTAGGTGATTCTTATGCAAAAGGGAAGGTACCCGTATCTTTAGATAAGGCGAGCTGATAATGGAGCTAGTATACTCCTTTTCATTAAAGTACTGCTCTTTAAGAAAGGAGCCTATTCCTTTTCCATTTCAACTTTGGCCAGGGTAGAAATCTCTTTTTAAACAGGTTCTGAGTATTCCTTATATCATTGCTTGGCATTTTTAGTTTCTACCCCTTAAGTTTAGCTTTAGACCTTAAAGCAAAATTAAGATTGCCAAACTTGATCTGGAATGATGCTCAACAGAGCTTGAGGAATGTGGAGGACTTTGATTTGTTCTCTTCTTATGAAAACTTCAAGAAACCTTTAAGGATTCAATTCCAGGAAAGTAACATAAAATGCATTTTTAGTTGTTGTTTTAAATGATGTCTTACTCATTCCTGACTGGATAATAAAATCTTCCATTCATAAAGACTGTAATGGCAAAATAGCAAAAGCGTTATCATCTTGCTGGTTTGCACTGTTTGATAATCCTCAGACTGTTACACTCTTTGTTCTAGTGCTTTCTGCAGAGATTGCATTTTGAAAGAAAGCATTTTGCTTATGTTAATTATAGTGCTGGTGATTTTGGGAACTGACTATGCCCATCCACCTCAATTATAAGGGATTAGGATTCTCTGAAGGCAGCCATTTGCAGAAAGGCAGAGGAACTGTTATTGGCCCAGCAGAAATACAGGCTACGTGTCATATTCTTGAGGACCGCTACTGCAGTGTGGTGTTGTGCCTGGATGTCTCTAGAGATGCTCAGTAACTGATACTGTGGGTTAAAAAAATAAAAAAAAAGAGTGAAACAGAATGATGGATCCTCTCTCGATTAACGTGTTGGGTTAACAGCATGTCCAAGCATCCTCAGGAAGTCAGTGCGGCAGACTTTCTTGAGGTTTTCTAACCGAATGGCTTTTCCTCAAAACCAACTTTATTTTTTAATGAGGGAAACTTTCTTTATGAAGAAAGACATTGTAGACCTAGAGGCAAGAATTTCTTGATACAACTGAGGAAAGTGATCCAACCCAAAGCACTCAATAATACAAGGTTCATAGGAAAAAAAAAAAAACAACAAAAATGTATACTATAAACTGCCATGTTTAAGCTTCCTGGTCAATTTAGATAGAGGCTCAGGATTTTTAACTTGATCTCTCAGTTCCACCAAATACATCAAAGCCTTCAGCCTCTCAACTAATTAATTGAGGGCTAGTCAAAGGAATCTCTTTCTCTCTTTCATCTTCCATTGGAAAATATTCAAAGGTGTTGGCTTCTAACACAAAGGTAAAGGGGGAAAAAGTTGAAAATTACGAGAAGTTCATGCCCAGGTCTTGTGCCACAATGGATTTAAAGTGTCACATAAACTGTCACAATAAGAGACACAAGGTACTGAGTACTTTGATGGATCTTAAATTGGATTAGCTTCATATGTGGAGTTGTACTGCTTGAAAAAATCTCACCACCCTTTACACATTAAACCTTTCTGGTTCTTTTTCTGAAGTGTCTTCAAAACTTGTCTCTGTTGTTGATCTGGGTTATTTGCTTCACTGAAGTGCTAAAGTTGAAGGGGATGAAGATGCTTAGCTGTGGTGTGCACTGGGTTTTCTGTTCTTCTTTTGGTTTTGAGATGACAGACTAATTCCTCTGAGTGATGGGATTCTTTAGTTGCACCAACTGTATCTCTTCAGCCCTCATGCCCCTTTTCCAGCAATTTTTGCTAGCATTTTTTTGGACTTGCATAGTTTTGTTATATTTCTGGAAACTTTAGAAACCCTCTATCACCCTTTCCTGTTAACTTTGAACTCTGTGGGCTTTAGGTTTGTCAACAACTTTACTGAGTCTCTAGTTACTGCTTGAAATGCAAGTGTTTTTAAATGCATACACTCTCTGCCATGTTATAGAACTTTGTAAAGAGAAATTGCTGTTTCCTGCGTAGAACAGCTCTATTTAACACTGTGACAATACAAAGCACTTCCATAGTATATTGCAGTCAGAGTTTTCAAAGCTCTTTAAAGTACTAATGAATTAAGCTTATGAGGTAAGTAAGGCCTGTAAAGAGCGCTATGTAATTAGTTAATGTTTTTGTCATCAACACATTAAGAAGAATAACTCTGTAGCTGTCAGTTTTACAGGAAGTTTAATTAAGCTAGTTAATAAAGCAATTACCTGAACATGACGATGACTGCACTTAACTAATCAGAAAATGAAAATAAGGATGATCTTAAATTACAAAACATACCACCTCAATGACTAACAGTTCCTTCAAAGATGGAAAGGTACCTTGGTGTAATTATTATGCTTCTAATTAGGTACATTGTTGTTCTGCAAATTTTAATTAAATCATTGCAAACTAATTAAGTCCGTGATCATGTCTCATTGTTTGAAAATGGAAAAATCACCTCCTGTTGTCATAACATTAGGTAGCAAGTTTGATATTAAGGGGTGTGCAAGAGAAATAATTTTCCAACAATCTTGAAATGGGAGAAAAAATAATGACCAAAATAACGAGACGCTATTAGTTAAATATGTACAATGTGAGGGCTGCTATGTTTAATTAGGAGGAGTCTGTATTCAGAAGCACAATTAACAAATATTTGTTGAAGCGTCCAAGTGTTGAGTGTTTAGTGCAGCATAGTTTGGTTTTTTGTAATCCAAGTGCCGGCTGGATTGCCTGTCCTCTAGGTGTGGGATGCTGTTACCCAGCTGTGGTTTTGCACAGCTTTCCGTGCCTGTGGTTTGTCTAAGGGATGACTCAGCCTTTCCTGATACTTGACACAAGATATTTGGCAGAGGCTTAGTGAGTGTTATGACCTGTTGTGTCCTCAGTTAGATGGAGAGTTGGATTAAAGTCTGTGTTAACTTTTAGCTTTGGTTTGGTGAGTGAAAATTAATGAAATAAGGCGGGGGGTGGAATGAAAGACAGGAAGAATAAAACACAGTAGGATATGGTTAAAGAAATCCATGGAAAAGAAAATTAAGTCATCCTTCTGCGTTTGATCCCTGTACAAAGTTTAAAGATTGTTGGTAGGAGGTACAAGAATAAATTATTCTTTCACCTCCCCCTCCTCTCTTTCTTCATCTTCTTATTTTAATCTATGAACTCAATTCTTTGCTCCAAGTTCAGAGTCTAGGTCTGATGTAGTCTAACATGGCTTGAACCTGTACATGGTCGATCTGGTATGTTACCCAGTTCTTCCACTGACCTGTGTTGTGATGCTGGGCAATTCATGTTTTCCTCATTTGTAGTTTGGAAAGATCTGGACTTGCTCCCTTAGTAAAATACAGGGAGAGCTACTTTGAAGTCGTGATGAAAAAGGCTTGCATGATTTAGGTGTTGCGGGGGTGTGATGTTTTTGCTTAAGTCAAATGTGTCTGTATAAGACATGACAGCACCATTGTTAAGTTTCTTGGAGTTTTCTGATCAAGCTGGTCAGGATTTTTCATGGAGTATTCAAATACCTTTTTATGGAAATTGATGGGTTTCATGGGATGTGACTGTTCTGAAAGAGTTTTCTACAGGAAAAATATTTTACGGCATCGTTACTAATTCTTTATTCCAGTAGCAGGTTTTCAACATTCATTCCTATTTCATTATTTGATTCATTTTGTTGCAGGGGGGTTCCTAACTGTAGTAATACATCTGGCATGAGGCTTTCGGCATTACTGACTTTATTCTCACAAATAACAACAGGGAACTGCAGAGGACTGTGGGAAAACTAGAATTCGCCTAATGCTGAGTACCTTTGTAGACCACTCTTTTGACTCGGCCATGTTTGGCTACTGTATTCCCAATGAGGTAGATGTTCCCTCAGCCTGTAGTCTGGGCCAGTAAGACTCGAGCCCTATAATCCAAAAGCTAAGTGAAGCTGCTATTGCATAATCAAGTCCTAAATAATAAACTTTGTGTCTCAGAAGGCAAAATGCATAGAGCTCTGCGCTAAGCCTACTGTAGCTGTGCAGTTTATTTGGTTTGAAGTATTAGGTGAGCAATGTTATTTGATGAAGTGCTGTTTATCCTAAAACATGCTGTTGTTTATATGCTTGGGGATTTTTCTCTGCATGGTCTCAAGGAATGAGCAGAGAATCAGGGATAAGGTGTAGATCTCAGTTCTTGTGTACCTTTTAATCCGTGCCAATGTCTTTAGTTATGTCTAAGGGGTATTTTTGCATATGCTTAAAGACTGACATTTATCTTTTGGTCAATTAATGCTCTCAAAAAACGGCTGTCTCCTACGTTCTTTTCAGTGCTGCCTCAGGGGTGTTTTGGCCACAAATAAACAATCCAGGACAAGGAGATCCGTGTTTTCCCCTGGTTAGGGCAACCTTTGTTAACTCTGAGGGAGCTGGGAAATACAACTTTTGGACTCAGCTTGAATAACCACGCAATTCAGCACATTCTTGAGCTTCCTTTCAAATCCCATTTAGTTTTACGTTGAAGTGGAGAAGCTTTTGCTTTTCAGTGGTGTCAGATAGTAAATTCAAAATCCCAAACAATCCTCTACCAATTTTATATCCTAACTGGGAAAAACTAGGCCTGCATAACCACTGATCTGTGCATTGTAGCTACTTCCGTGACAGCTTCCCAGCTAAACTCCATGAATATATACATGTTTGCAAGATTTTTCACCTGGCATAGTATGAATTGTGAGAACGGCCAAAATAGAGGCTTCTGCAGTTAATCAACAGATAGAGGAAAAAATGAAGAGCTCTGGGCAATTTTTACAGGGTAGGGGCTGCTTTGTTGTATTGCCAGGTCTGAGATTCTATGAATTAATGAGAAATTGCAGTGGCTCAAGACATGATGTTCTTTCAGAGACTGCTTGTTGCTATCCTTTTAGTCTTTGGAGCAGGAGTCTTCATTAACACAGTTCTGCAAATGCAGACTGGCAAAAAAAAAAAAAAAAAAGATTACATCTTTATAATCCCATGAAGAATCCTTTTATACAGAGGATACTGATTGTTTTTGTGGGAAACTGGCTACTTAGAACTCTGTTAAAGCTACTGGTCAGTGTTGGAAAGAGAAGGGGGTTGCTTTGGTTCTGCTGGAGACTGGTGATCTCTCGTATCTTGCTTAAAGGCAGGACAGAGAAATATTGGAGGAGTTCTGAGGACAGGGTTAGATGGATCACAACCTGGTTTTGTTCATTCATGCTATAATTTCTTTTAAAAAAGATTAGTTAAAATTCCTACTGCTTTGATTTATATTGGGGCCAGTGAGCAAAATTTATCCAAAGTTGTACCTCCAAGTTTTAACAGCTGTGGGTTAACAAGTTGGTCTAATTGGGGTATGGTAATGTTTGTCTCCTTTTTCTAACCTTGCCTAGCAGGGAAAGGATATTTTTAGTTTGTTTCTCCGTATCCTAACATTGCTCAGTCCAAAACAATTTGGCTTTGACAGACTGGGATCTTTGCGCTTTAATATATCTTGTCAGTTTCTAAATCTGTATTTTTTTCTTTAATTCCTGAATCTGTTATTCTACCATAGTCAAGGCTTGTCAGAGTTGAATGTTTTAATTATCAAGTTAAGCCCACAGAACCTGGGGAAATGGCAATAAAATGTCTCCATTAGGCATGTTGCTGCAAGTGATAATTCATTCTTCATATTATTTTGGTAACTTGAGTATAGAGAAAACACTTCTTTAAACTCCCTAAAAACCCCTTCTCGGTATGTAGCTGCCGTAGCAATGTATAAACACCACGCTGGGAAATGCAGTATAAGAACCTGTGCAGAATAAAATAACCTTCAGATTTCAGAAACGCACACCATCACTGAGTGACAGGAAGAGATGAAGTTTCAGGCAGAGTAAGGTTGTTTCTCTCACGTCCAACCCCCTTAAATTCTTTACAAGCCAGTTTTCCCAAATGGCTCTGATAATACTTAGACAGCTCTGTAAAGCAACTGAATGAGCTCATCTTTTTGGTGCTGGAGATTTTGTGCAGGATTTTGTGTTGGTTGTCTTGAGTTTCACAGTGCTCCCATGGGATAATAAACTCTAAATAAGTCAAACAAAAGTAGTACTGTGGTGGGGATTTTATGCCTTTTTTAAATTGCATTCATTTAAATTGTCTAGAATTCAGTTCATAAGATTCACTTAAATGTATCTGAGTTAAATTGGATATATTTATTTCATGTTTACCCACCAAGAGTCTCTAGTCTTAGCAGTTAGACCTGCCATATGATAATGCAAGTCCTCACATTTACGTGTCAGTTGTTACCAGATTACCCACAAAAAACTGGGGGGGGGGGGGTCGAGGCAAGTCAGATGTGTCTAAAATACTCTTTGCCAAGGTATTGATAAACAACAATGAATATTTGGGGATTTTGTTACAGCAATTTGTTGCATGCTAAAATAATTTTAAATTAGATGCATGTTTCATTCTGGTTTTGGTGTTTTGCAGGGGTTTGGTTTTGGTTGGTATTTTTTTTAAAGTGGGAGGGACTGACTTTCAATACCTAGCAAAGACCAGTGCTGAAGGAGGACAACTCGTTGCAGGAAACGTTTGCTCCCAGTGCCTTTCTGATTTGCCCTCATATGCTTTTTTTGGAGGGATGAAATAATGTTTAGAATGTCACTGATTTTTCTCCTTCCCATTTACGACCTTCTACAGTGTTGAAGGCAGTGTTTATATTTAGGCACCCGGGTAACTTTTGCCAATAATTAGAAGTCTGAATACATAACAGTCCCACTGTTGGATGCTCAGCATTCCAAAAACTTAGAAAAACATAAATATACGTGCTGAAGTCTTACTGAATTAAATGAGACTGCATCCCATTAACATCTTGAAAAATGAAGTGATGTGCCCATCTTTAGGCTAGAAGACGTAGGCCTATCGGCCATGTTTTACACAGTAAATGAACATCTTGGTTAGTTCTCTAGGTCACTCCAAAAGTTTGGGGGTTTTTCCTGGTGTTAGATGTTCTGAGGCCAAATTCTTTTATTTATTTATTTATTTATTTAATTCTCATTACCACATTGCATTAGATCTAAAAAGTGTTTGTTGATGAAATGCATCACCAGCGATGACTTGCTTGGGCATGTTATCCCAAAGGAGAGAACATTAGATGCTGCTAGGAGAAAAGCATAACTAGGGGCTTTTTCTTTTCACGTGTGTGGAAGAAGCCAGCGCTGAATGACAGAAGACAATGTACTTTTTATTAATAAAAAAGCTTCTACATTAGAATTACAGCAGGTGCACAGGGAGAAAGAAGCAGGGAGTAGACTACGCCTTGTGTACTTTGAATTACTGTGTCAGTAATGATGGATGGAGCAAACAATAAAATTTGACCTGTCACACTATGCTTATGAGGCTATAAGCCTTAAGGCATTTGTAATTGGCTTCAGCCAGCAATGTTAACGAAGGTGGATTGGAAAATTAGGTTATTTGAATGATACAGACTGCTTTACATTTTTAGTATTCAAAAGAAAAGGCTAGAAACTCAAAGGGACTGAAGCCGTAAGGCTTGCTCTTTGTAAACTGTTTCCTGTCCCTTTATAATAGAGCAGGCAAAGGAATAGTTTTTAGATAACGGGTTCATACTGTGTAGAATAAGAGTTATTTAAAATGATTCCGTGGGGCATAGTTTTTAAACAGTGTGTGGGAGTGTGCATTGCACACAGTTTCCATTAACAATAATGGGATTTATGTGTGTGTCTTTATATTATGCATCATGCTCAAATGTGCCCCTCTAGTATAATTGGACTAGAAGATGCATCTTGGGGTTGACGTTACTCAGTGAGTTGTCAGTGTGGCATGAAGAACACAAGTGAACACGTTTCTCATAATTGAAAAAAATTTGTGCAGTATAGATGCACAACTAAACTGGGTTTTAAATAGTCATGCACAAAGTATTTGCATCATATAAAATGTGTTTAGCTGGTGTTAGAAAGAAATCACATTGTTACATAATATCGAGGAGATATTGTGATAGTTGTTGCAGGTACAGTGATACGAGTATTTTCCAGTGAAAACATTTTATAGAAAAATCTCAGTCTGAGCTCACAGTGTTTTCACCAAAATCACTACTCTGAACTTTCACTGAATCTACAGCAAAATTCAGAGATGAACCTGACTGGGCCCTCAAAATACCCAACCATGGGCTGGAAATCAGCTGAGAACCTGCTCAATGATGACTTGCAGGTTGACAGTTCTCCCTGAGGAGATAGGGAGTGGGTTTTTTGGTGGTGGTATTTTTTGGTTTTGTTGTTTTGTTGTTTGTTTTTTTTTAAACAAAACAAGTGAAGTGGTGGAAGTGGAACAGAGTCCTCCAAATCTTCAAAACATAGAGTCATCCAGATTACGTTTTAATGGTATTGAAAAGATTGGGCCATTTCTAGATGACTTTGTCTTTTCCCTTCAAGGTCCATTCATATCCTCTTCTATGTTTCCCCCTCCCTATACCCCCAGGTACTCTGCATTAAGGCATTTACTCTATTCAACCAAAGGAAATGGCAGGAGGGGGTTTGGGTTGTGGAGAGGACCTGGGAGCATTACAGTGATCAGCTGCAGAGGATGTGGAAGGTGGTTTGGAACGGATGGTCTTGAGAGAGAGTCTGTGGGAAAGAGAAAGAATGCTAAGAATATTATAGCAGGCATGGGAAGATATAGGCGACATGAATTCATAGAAAAATTGGACTTTGTTTCACTGTTTACAGAACAACTTGGACATACTGGGCCTGTGCCCAGTCACTGGCAATTAGATGGTACAAGTGGCATTCTTTGATTCACCGAGGATTTTCTACCCAGAGGTATGCTACACAGAACAGACATGGAGAGCTCAACTAGTTGCATTCCCCTCATCTGTGATCTTTTCATCAATAAATGGAGGAAAGCAGAGAAGAGGGTTTAAAAAACATGTACTTCTACCCATTAATTTTTGTTTCCGTATGCTTCAGACTGTTCTCAGTAGTGTATGCTTTCCTTTTACCCATTTTAACGTGTTACATATAGAAATAAATATGTTGGGAGAAAGGATCATAGTCAAAACTTTCTTCTAGTTTGCTGTAATGTAATCCTAGTAAAAGTAGTTTCTGCTGCAAATGTACTTTTTTTTTCTGGAAGAAAATGGTATGTATTTTGTTCCACAAGTATGACAGTGGAGGATATTTTCTTATTATTGCAAGTTTGTCTTCCATTGTTGTTACCTGTTCAAACTGAGAAAAGAATGTGAAGTGGGTCATTTTAGGCCTAGCCAGCTGTAGTCACTTTTTCTTGCAGGAGATCTTGATGAAAAGGTAGAGAAATAAAGGAGAAAGGGAAGTTTCCTGGTTTAGATTTGAGTAATGCTGGTTGTGAGATCTTGGTATGAATTTCTGCATTTGATAGAGCAGACATCTCAAAAGACTTTTAGTAACCTGCATTGTCAGGTCAAAAAAAGATGGGTTTTTTTAGAATGAGCGATATGAGGGGGAGAGAGTGCCAAAATGTCTTTTAAAGAAAAGTTTCCTCAGGTAGCCTGCACAGGGTAGAGAGCCTTTAAAAACTTCAGCGGCTGAATGGGGATGGTGATGGCTTTCTCCAGTCAGTGATGTAGACATAGCACTATATTGCATTTCATGATGGGAGTGAGTTCAAAAATGCAAGAAATTATTAATAGAAAAGCAGAGGCTTTCAGAGGGGAGATGGCACTGCTATTCAAGCTGTCTCTTCCAATTCCTGCGTAGGATAGAAAAGACAGGAAAACCTTGTAGGATGCAGTTCTAATCTGGGGTTTTGCCCAGCCTTGCAGAGTTCACCCTGCAGGACCTCTGCAAATAAATCTCGTGCCCTGGGGCAATACATGGCAGCATCATGCAAATCCTCCCCATTTGATGACGGGTCTTCTGCAGATTAAATCCACCCCCACGTGAGCCCTGGGGTGGCAAACTGGAACTGCTGGTGGGGCTCAGTCAGCAGGGGAATATTTTTTGTCCTGTTCCTGCATGTCTGTCTGCAGCCATGCACCACATGGGTCTTGAAAACTGGCCTGCAATTTTACTGGTTTGTGTTGAGAGAGAATTTCTTTTCTTACAGACATGTGATCACATCATGTAATGCATTTTGTCTGCCACCATGTACTGTTTGGGCTTTAGGTGAACCTTTGCTTTTTATTTTCTGTATTATAATTGGGCTGTTTCTAGTTCCAGTTAGGGGCTAACTGAAGTGTTAGATTGGTGCAGCTAACTGGAGAGATGGAATCTGGCTTTTTTTAGTTAGTCAGTAGCTGTGTCTTTCTCGCACATGTGATAAAGTGCATCTTTTCCACAGCTTTCTCACACCTCCCTAGCTTAGGATGACACAGCATGAAGTCTGTAAAAACCTGTTTCTATTTTGGCTGTAAATGCTCTGAAGCAGCTCTTTTCCTCCATCATGCTTAGAGAACGGATTTGAAGACTTGAAGTCCGTAGTTGGATTTCCAGTGGCAGCTCCAAAAAGAAAAATAATTACCCCTGAAGCAGCACCCTGTTGGAGTGCAGGATGCTGTCCCCTCGCAGTACAGCTCCCTGTAGAGGTTAGGGGTAACGCGTAGCGCCTGAAACTTGAGCAGATGCAGACACCAAGTGCTTTGCTGTGAAGCAGGCTGCCGAGTGAACTCAAGACTTGCATAAAATACCACGGTATTCACTCAAATGAAGGCCAAGTTTGTGTAACAGTTGCGCTTACATATTACAGCACTGTGCTCTTAGCAATGCGTGTGTACTGGTATGAGCAGAGTCCCTTTGCATCCGAGCTTGCTCTCACTCAGACAGTTGGCACATGGACAGGGCACGTGACAAATAAAGATATTTGGAGGCCACAACACCCCCAATTATGCCCACTTCACCGGGATGCAGTGGAAACTTGGTTGGTTTTAGATTTCTGTGTGGTTATTTTTCAACTATGTGATCTCAGCTAACTTGGTTAGTTCAAAGTGTTGTTGTAACATCAGGAATTTTGTTTGTTTGCAAGTTTTCCTGGTTTCACAAGACTTAGAATAAATAACAAATAAAAGATTCTCCTTCAAAATCTCAGCTTGCAAGAAAGACAGTTTGATATACATGTTGGGCACAGATGAACAAAAGACAAAGATAGAGAATGTTTCCAATATTGTTTGACAGGATGACGCTGAATTGTAATCATTGAGGTGCTTTTCATTTTCCCGCTTTGTCTTTCTAACATGTGTTGAGGCTGGAGTTAGTCCTACCCCTAAATTTAAAACTCAAGTTATCAATAAAGAGACAGTACCTCAACCTGTAGGATTTATATCTGCACGGACCAATACCATTGACCCTGCCAAACAGAAACTTACTGTAACACTTCAGTTTTAATACTGACCTAAGGTAAAAGTAGGACCGATGTTTTCAGAGAGATAATGAAAAGGAAAACTGGTCTGGAATGGAGGCACTGGCAAGAGTGTATACCTAGAAATGCACAGTACTGCATATCAAATTTAAAACAAAAAAAAAAAAAAACAAGACAAAAGAATACTATAGGTGATGGTATAGCTAATTCCCTTGTGGATGTGAAAGACAGGCTCCCACAATTCCTATTTCCGTTATTTTTGCTCCATTACTTTCACCAGTACTTACAAGGCAAAGAAAAGAATCACCACGACCCATCACGTGGCTTCTACGTGCTCCTCCAATGGCTATGAATAGACTTGTAACATCTGGTGTCACAACTGTGTGACATTATGTTGTCTTTTAGTGTCACTCGGAATGTAGTTGTGATAAAAGGTGAGGGTAAATCCGAGAATGGAGGCCATATTTACATATTTATAGCCAGCAATAGCACACGGGAGTGAGATGAACCTCCAGTGAAATAAATAGGGTATTAAATGGAAATGTGAAAACTATCTGTGTCCCCAGATATTTTAAACCTGAAGTGAGTGTATAATCACTTATTCTGCCTGTCAAACCAATGGCATCCCGAAACCTTTAGTCATGTTTGGATACGACTTAAAGTATACTTTACTTCCACCCTTTGCTTAAGATTCAGTGCATAAATAACAACTTGCAAGACTTCTTGAACAGGTCATAATCGACAGCCTGTTCTTGGTTTTGTGGGCAACTTTTTTGGTTTGACCTAACTGTAAGAGTTGTAAATAGAAGATCACAAATAAAAATGGCATAAATTGTTATTACTTCTCTTAGCTGCCTCTCTAAGAGTAACAAATAGAATTAATCAATGGGGTTAATTATCTGTGGAAATGACATCATTACAAGGCAAAAGCAACACCAGGACTAGCTATAAATTTCAAGCAGAAGATCTAAAGATATAAAACTGAACTCTGCAGAAAGTGCAAAATAATTAATTTCATTCACAGGGGTTCTTACTGGGGATTGTGGATGCACTGTTTAAAAAAACCCTGTCTTATTAAGTACAAATTAGATTAGATAAAGTGCTAAAAGCCTCCTGTAGATCAAGGCTTCAACTTGTTAATGGACTTTCCCTCTTAACTTCAGATTTTCAAGTTATTTCAGGAATATCTTGCCTTTCACGCAAATGAAAGCTACTTGCTAGAAATTCCAATTTTAAAGTCTCTGTGTTTAACGTTCTCAAAAGAGGTACGTCAAAGAGGCACCTGCCACCCAGGGGGGGCTAAATGCTGTAAGATAAAGTGTGAAGCTTGAAGGTTGAAGACATTTACAGATTATATGTAGCAAATTTAAATTGCAGGGAGACTGAAATGAAAGGCTGTTTCAGCTGATGCACCGCACTTGGCTGGAATACGGTCTGGTTTGTGCTGGGTGCCAAACCTGGGACCACAGGCTGCACGTCATGACCAAATTCTGCTGAAGTTGGTATCAAAAGCCTTTCAGTTCAAACAAACAAAGAGCAGAAAATAACCAGCAAAAGCCTCTGTAAGGGAAATGGAAGAGGAATGCTAGCCTCTGCTGAGAGGAATGCTGAGGCCTCTCTGTATTTTCAAAACTAAAATCTGTCATCATAGAGCCTGTATAGAGGGTTAGTATCGGAAATGTGTTTTATTACTTAAATATATCTTACACAGGCAACACTCAGCAAAGAAAGCCCTTTCGTGTTACATAACTCTTTGATGGGATGCCATAAGGTCTTTCATTTTAAGCCAGTAAATTCCAGAGCAGTCATTTAAAGACTACACTTTTCCTTACATCTAAAAGCATGTTCTAAATCTTTTTGTGTTTAGTTTGAACACTTATCTGACATACCTGATCCTTTATTTCCAGACTGTGAGTTACATCACCTGCAGGCTCTCTGACATATACCTTTTGACATACCTTTTGCCTACCATAAGGCAGCTTGCTCGGGAGAAGGCACCAGGAGGCAAAGAATGTTGTCAGCCCAAATACAAATATGGGCTAAACAGAAAACTGGGTGGAGGCTTGTTCGCTGTGTGTGGCCTCAAGAGATATCTCAACGCTAATATCTGCAGGCAGCGTACCTCCAATGGGAAGTTAGTTTTACCTGCCGTAAGCTGCCAGTATTACTAATTCAACAAACTTTAACCAGTTACTCTTGCCAGGCACTGGGATTGCCATTTCATCGGTGCGCCAGAGGTGGGGTGTGACTCTGCACCCTTCCACAAGGGAAGGCACCATCAACCTTTGGGGTCTTCCTATGCAAATTTTGTCCAGCTTTGATAGGACATCAGTGGTTTTGATAAAGCTAACCTGTAGATGCTGCTGCTTAACATCGGGGTTAGATGGGGACACTTTGGTGTTTGAAGATGTTTGTCTACTCTCTTTGCACCGGTAAATTTTCTTATAGGAGATACTGAATCCAGTCTTGCAGCTCAAAGTGTTCCTACTGATGCTAGAAGATACAGGCTGCAGGTTGAGGGTAGTTAAATGTTATTGTGTTCACTTATCTATTTCTTAGGACCATACAGAGTCTATAAAAAGAAAAAGAAGCTGTTCCTGGGGAAATGGAAATAGGAAATAGGGCATGTAAAGATTAATTCAGAATGCATTTAAGAAGCAAGAATGTTATAAGCTCATATGGTCATATAGAGAGATAGCTCTTGCTGTCAAATACAGTGAAATATTAGATAAATATTAGCTTAATAAAATGAATAATATATAAACTGATGGCTGTGACTACAGGTTAGGATTAAGCAGAAGGCATATCTGAATTCAATCTGCAGCAAACAGCTTCCATCTGTGCTAAAGGCTCACAGCATTAAAAAAATATAATAACAAGAGATGTTCTTTGCTACCGTTTAACTAGCTCCGTGCAATTAGCAGGAAAGGCAGTTAGGATTTGAGGGGCACAAATGCCATTGGTTGGGCCCAAAAACTGAGGCTGGAAAAGTGCCTAATACACCGCTATGAGGGTAATGCTGTGATCCTAGGGGTATTTACCATAGATTTGCTCTCTGACGTTGAAATATAGCCTAATGCCTGATAAGAAGTTTGTTACGTTCCTTTAGTCAGCTTTCTCAGATTACTGCAATAATAGAAAAGTATGAATAATACATGGGTTTAGATGATGTGATAGCTGTAATTCACGAATGAAGGGATGAAAAAACCCTTGTAGACTTACAGGTGAAAGTGAATCGTATTTCTACTATGGGGATAAATTTGGCGTTATTGTTATCTAAATTTCAGCTCCTTTTCTTCTGTTTGTTGATTCCATATATTTTTATTAGAGTAGTTTTCAGACCTAAATCATAACTGCAAAGTAGTAGGAGGTCGGTTTTGAGCAACACCGAGGCTAATCTGTGACTAAAGAACAGCAACTGTATTGGTTGGGGAAAATCAAATGAGAAGAATTATTCACTTATCTCCTTGTGGTATAACCCTGCAGGTTGATGCAAGAGAATATTTGAATGATAGTCAGCATAGTTTCCCAGTACTTCAAACTTAAATCTTCTCATTCATTCTGGTCTTCTGTTAGTTTAATTAATAGCACTTCTTTTTTGTAAGTAGACACTTACTAGAAAGTTGCTTTTTTCTTCTCCTTATATCTAATCTAAGAAATTATTTAAAATCTAGTTTTTGTCATTGTTTCCATTTTCATTAATCAGAAGCCTTATTAACTAATATTTTTCTTTCGATGCACTATCATAAACTTTTCAGTGTTGTCAGTGGAAGAATGAGACCCCACACAGCACAGAATGTGAAGGCTTTGAATCAGCCTGGTGATTTCCAAATAACTGTCTGCAGTGAAGCTTATAAACTTCTGTAGAAATGGCTTAGAAAAAAGCTTTCTTCATTATCACTGATTATCTCTACATCAACATGGTGAGTGAAACCCAGTCCATCAGTGTCTAAAACTTTATCATCTAATTCTTCTTCGGGGAAGATGCTGTGCAACTTCAGTATCAAATCTTGTGGTTTACCACTAAATTGAGTGACCCACTTAAAGATACCTTTAGAAGAGAATCTGAGATGTGAGCTGACACTGAAACTCCGGTATCTTCTTCCCTTGGGCAAAAACTCTCAAGACTAAGCATACACTGTGCTTTAAGGGTGGCAGATTACTCTGTGGGATTTATTGCCTTGTTAATATGCTCAAGACATCATCTTTCACTACTGCGAGAGCTGAGAGCACTGTGGATTTTTCTGTTTGTTGTTCATCTCTGGCTCCCTTGTTTTACAGCTTTGGCTTTGGGCTGTATCCTAGGTTTGGGAGGAGAATCATCTGCCACTTCCCCAAATCTGATATTCTCTAATCCTTGTGTTTCCTCTGTATCATCAGTTGTTTCCCTGCTTTTGGTCAGCTCCAGGATGCCACTTAGAAATTTAAAAAGCTGATCCTTTGACTTCACTGACTGTCAGTTTAATGACTTTAGTTTCATCTCTGTATCCACAATTTTGGGAAAGTGGAGGGAAAGGTCCTTTCCTATTCCTTCTTTCCTCTAACCAGCTGATGCCCTTGGGTTTGTGCTTTATTTTCCCACCCTTGTCTTCAAGGGAGAGCTCTTCTCTCTCCATAGATGGAGCTCTCTGTGCAGGCACTGCCCCTGCCTCTCCAGAGCTGCACTGGGCAAACAGTCACTTTCCTCCGTGCTAAATTAACAAAAAAAAAAAATCATCACCACTTCTACCTCCCTTCTTTTTTTTCCATTTTATCCCAGGGCACAAGACACTCTGCCATGGTATCAATACATTTTCTACTACAGGCCTTGGTATTTAATAGCTAAATGCCTCCTTGTTACTGAGCATCATCTTTGTTTTGGGAGCAGGGAGGAGACAGTGGGATGAGCTGAGCAGTCACGCATCGTTACACAGAGAATATGGTGTGGATATAAAAAGCAGCAATGTATGCAGGGAAAGCATTTTCTTTAGCATATCCAGGAGGCTAGGAAGGAAAGCCAGTTGTATAATTCATGTTAGGTGCCCTTGCTGCTGATCATGAATTTAGTCTTGATCTTGGCAAATCAGTCACAGTTAGAGAGTGACAAGGAACTGTAGCACTGGTGACAGCTCGTATTGTGAATATTTTTAAGGTCTTGGCTAGAGCACAGTGCTAGCCCAAAATATAGGCTCAAGGCCTCACTAGACAGGCACTCTTGTCAGGGGCAATTGTGACAATTTAATCTTTCTTAAATTAAATGCTTTTCTACCCCAGAGAGTTGTTCAAATCAGTCACGTTCCCTCAGTTTCCAACCATCAGCCTATGCAGTGCTTGGGGGATAGATTTCCTTGGCGATATCATGGACACGGCTGCAGTTGACTTCTGCACACTGCTGTCGTCCTTCAGCATTGCTCCGACAGCACAGTTCACCCATTCTCGTGTCATTTTTAAACCAAATGATCCAGAATCCCATCGCCTCCTCAGCACCTTGATGGGGGGAATGAACCCTCCCAGCTGAGATGAGACAACCAAGAGATCGGGAGAAGGCTTATGGGTGGAGAGGCTTTATCCATCTGGCTGCTCAGGCTGTGGTCAGAACGAGAAGGGACCAGTGCCTTTCCTGAGGGATGGAGACCAGTACTCACTGACTTATTGAATGCCTCCCCATGAAAGTGAGGGCTCAGAAACTCAAACTATGCTATCTGGGGCAAAGGAGCAGGTGCAGCAAAGCAAGACGAACTCCACAGTCTCTTAAGTGTATTGCTTTAAATCAACACAGTGACTTTTCATTTCAATGTCTTCTGATAATACCTTCAGACAGTGTACCAAATAGAAGCAGTTAAAATATTTACATTTTCAACATTTTAATACAGTTAATTTTTCAATATGTGTATATATGCATCCCGCTGATTGTGTGAGCTAATGAACAGCTGAAATAAGTCACTTTATGCTTCTATCTTCAACAATGTTCACCCATCAAAATATTCACAGTGTCCATAATGTTCAAGAGAAACACCACTGCTTTAATGACTTTTGAACCTTCAAATGCTGAAGATGGTCCTTCCAGCACCAGCTCTAAGGCTAGCCAGTAGTGCTACAAGACCCAGAGGACAAGTCTGTGAAGTATGTGGTAAACACGTAGATACCCAGCCCAAGAATTTACTGTCCAAGGCGTTAAATGTCTGCAGGTTGAACAGATCAAATCTCATTTGAGTGTCAACTCTATAAATGCCTGTTATCAGTCACTGTGGGGATTAATTACGTGGCAAACTAACGGCAATAGTCATCAATTGGATTAACCTCACTCTTATTGATTCTGCAGGGAATTAAACCCTTTCCAAATCCCGATGAGAAAAGGCGATGTTACAGTGTCTGTCCAAGGCATGTTGCAGTATTTGGCCGACATTGCCTCTAGGACCCACTTTTTCAGCCTCTCCTCTGAGCAGGGCATAACTTTGTGCTTGGAGTTTCATTTGTAAAAGCAGTACTTGAGCAAAGACCCCCAAATTCCTTGCATTTCAAAGGTAACATCCTCTGGACAAGTCAGGTACTGCGTCAGAAAGCACAGACGGCTCTTTTTCAACTGCAAGAAATGGTTTCAAGGCTTAATATTGAAGTATTCCAGAAACTGCTTCCAAAAAAGCAGTCATCTTTGACTTCTAAATGGGGGAAGCTTCAGCAGTAATTTACAATATTATTATTATAGTCTGGAAGGGTGATGTATTGCCATTTAGAAGGGTAATTTCTGAGGTCTTCTGAGGACATGCAGGAATGCCTCAGGCCTGTGAGGGGAAAAGGGAGGTTTTTGTCTGGAGCATCACAGCAGCGTGAACTGCTGTGACCAGCTTTGAGCTCAGCCATTTGGAACAAATGTAACATTCACGTAAATGGGGAATAAGTGCACATACGAGTAAATAGATAACTAACTGGTCAACAAAATGTACAGTGTTAGACATGAGAGCTTTGCTATGTTATTCTATGAAGTAGCTTTTTCAAGGGACACTGCAAAAATACAAAAATAAGCCTCTTGCTGCTTAAAACAGTTCAAATATCAATGGTATATAACTGGCTATTTGATACTTTGTGAAAAATACTGATTTATTATTTAGGTAAATCTTTTGATTCTTGAGCTATTTGTATTTTAGGAAAAAAAAAATCTTAGCCTAATGGGCTGAATCCCCTTCAAAAGTATAAATGCATTCACCGAACATTTTTCACGGACTTTGAAGCATGCAAATGTGACTTCAAACGTAGATTTGTTTAGGCTTCTATAGGGGTAAACTTTAGCAGGAACGTTCTGTAATATTACGCAGAAGCTAGAATAGAAGGCATTTTCCAGTTCAAAGGGTCTACTAATCTTTGAGGTCATTGTACATCTCATTGCAGGAAAACACCTTTAATCTTCTGGAGTCTTGGAGTTCTTTGGGAGATAACATCTATGTTTTACTAATAAGTTTCACTCATTCTTGATGAATTTATATTGGAGAATAATAAGATATATGCCACAAACCTCATCTGCACCAGTGGCCAGCTGGAAAATAGATTAATCCCAAGAATTAGTAATTTTGCTACTGTCCAGACTATATGACACCTTCTGTGGTTCTACTGTTAGAGTTTCCTTAGCGTAAAGTTACTGTATTTCAAGTTGGCCTGCTAAATGGAGAAAAACTGAGGAGTTTTGACCAGTTGGTGTGCCTCATTATGTGTGACTGTTAGCAGAAATAAGTGAAAAATTCTTTTACTTTTCTAAAAAACCTGTAGCATTCATCTGTACGGGTTGGAATTTTTTCACAGACTGTGTTGCTCATAGGCTTCTCCAGCTTGAAATAATTTGTCAACCATTCCTTTTGCTAAGAGACAACAGTTTTATTTTTACTATTGGATCTAGTGCCACTCAACACCAAGCTAAGTCAATAAAAGAAGACTGCATCTCCGCATAGAAGCATGAGGCTTACCAAGAACCGGTTTTGTAATCTGAACCAATGAGTTTTGGTGGAAGGATTGCCATGTTGGCTGATTTATGTTTTTAAGTAAGCAGTGGGTTCTGGCAGGTGGTCTGTGGGCATTTGACATGGGGTCTATGAATTACTTTGCTTTGTATAGGGTCTATGAACTACTTTGCCTGGTCAAGAAAGGCATGTAAGAAAAGCAAAGCTATTTTCAGGAGGCTTAAAGTCATGCTATAGTGGACTGAATTTTTAGGAGCCAGTAAATAAACAGAAGTCTGAAAGTTGCCTGTATTAGAGCGTATCTTTACTACTCTAATCTGATTAATTGGGTGTTGTCATCTCTCTGGATTTAAAGATCATCGCTCCCTCCTTACAACACATTACATTGTGTGCTGGTGCAGAGCATTTGATATTTCCTGCTGCAGAATTGGCTGCACTTGAACAGTAGTACGTATTTAAACCCTTATAAGTACATGGGACTTTGACTCCTTTGTAGATGAAAGGAGCCATATAAATGGTAATTTCATTGCATAATTGTCTTACTGAATATTTTTTCAAAAAATATTTAGTAGAATAGATGTAGTACATCAATACCAGTCAATTAAACTGCTTTGGGATCTTTTTTGAGGATTAATGAATGCTTTGTTATCTGCCTGGTGTTTATGGAACGTACACTATTTCTCTCACAAAACTCACCTGAACATAAATGCCCATGCCTTACCTTGTGTTGCACCAAGACTGCAACAACTTCTCACTAGAAATGCCCACAAGGTTATAAACTTTCTTGCGAAATTTAGTGCCTTGACCTACATTAAGTGTGAGAGTAAGAGCAGGGTATATTAACTGTAAATGTTTTTCTTATTTAGGAGGCATGCATGCTGTAGAATATCATATTAGAATAGTAAAAAACGCTTCAACTTTGGAGGAGGTTCTTGAAGCCTTTAGGATTTATTCAGGGTCCATGACCTTTTCTTCTGCTCCCTGAAGGACAGATGCTCAAGCTATTCAGATAGTCTTGCCATAGAACTCACTGAAGTAGCAAAGCTGAAATCAAACCTATGTTGTAAACTAGAATTTTGTGTTTCTTGTTATGCACTTCATTAAACCAGAGGGGTTTTTTAGATAAGCATTTGTCATCTCCATGTCAGGTTTCTCAAAGAACATGGTGAATTAACAAGACATGCTTAATGCAGTCTTGACAAGAAGGTTAATGAGAATTCAGAAGGCAGTAAGGAGGGAAATAATGTGTACTGCTCCATGTGAAAACTACAGGAAACCAGAGTAAGTTGTAATTCAGCTTGTCTTAAACAGAGGTATTTATTTGTTCTACAGCGAATGTGATTAAAAATGTTTTAAGCAATTCCCCCCTTCAGCAATATTCACTACTGCCTGTGAATTCATACTGCAGTAAGACCTAGCCGGTGGGTGCCCACTGGGCTGAACTGTTTTGCCAAAAATGTGTTTTAGAGAGGGGTCTTCTGCCCTGCATGCTTTGAAGGGAGAAGGATTTGTGCATCTGCCTGGTTCAGACTCTGTAGGAACAAGGTCACGTAGCTGAGAAAGGCAGAGGGAAAAGTGGAAATGAAGGGAAATGTCATGGTCACATCCTGATGAGAGTGGGTGCTGCGTTTTATGGCTACATGGCTTTCTCCCATCGTTATCCTTGTTGAGCCAGTCCAATTACGCAGAGGACTGAGAAGGGCCCACAGGACATTGAGGCATGTGGCTTCCTTGCACTTTAACCCGACACCTGCAGACTTCTGCATATTTATATAGCTTATGGAAAATTCCAAGAAGTTCCCAGGCCTCTCTCTAAATCTGCAACGATTTCCGCTGAAGGGATGATCAAAGCATAAAGCAACCAAGTTTGAGTAGCTTTCTGTTCCTGAGCCGTCTGTGGCTGGTTGATGATTTGCGTTATGCAATGAATGCTTTTGCTTTGAGCCACAGAACACGCTTGAAGAGAAGTCGGCAATAAGCGAGGATTGCAAATACAGTATTTGTTCTTTTGGGGAAAGCTACCAATCTTGGTAATCACAGGGCTCCTTTTCTCACTTGATTAGAATCACAGTTGTGACTGCCAAATCAAACAAATTGGCATGTGATGGTTGGAACTTAAAAACCCTTCAATTACATACGCTCCTCTGTCTACAGTTTCCTTTGCACTAAGGACGACCTGATTACTTCTGTTGTTAGTTCAGCTTGCCTGTTGTACATGTTCTGTGTAAAGCCCATATTATTTTTAAAATCCTTTCTGCAGCCGAAGTCAAAATAGGAGAAGACTGTTAGTTACATTATGAGTCGTCTGCCAAAGTTCAAGCATTGAAAGTTGTGCTCTTGACAGGAACAGGAAGCAAGACAATCTTAGAGTTTATTATGCCAACTCATAGCTGATTACACAAGCTTTAGTGCAAACGACATTCTTATTTAATTAGTTACCTTGTTCCAAGCTCCATGCCTGCATTCATTTAAAATGTAAAATTCCTTGTTCCAGTATCCAGACGATATGATATAACAGTTGTAAAACAAGGGGATTAGCTGGGTTTGGATAACTGGCTTGTAAGGTACTTTTATTCCAGGATCTTCTCCCTTTATGCATGGGCAGAAGACGCACCAATGCTTGAGATGCTTAAAAGTTGTGATCCTAAATGCTCTGACCTTCCTGAGAGAGACCAGCCTCTTAGCACAGAAAAATGACTTTTTTTTTAGTTTTAGAATTCATATTTTGAGCTTTTACCAGCAAACAGCTTATTTGAGCCATTTAAAACATCAAAGGAGGTGTTTCTTGGCTTGGGTACATCTTTAATTTAAAGCAGATTTATTAAAGGCCAAAACAGGATAATACTGGAAAAGGATTAGCTGTGGTTACTTGATTTCTGAGCAAACAGACTAATTCTGCTTTCTTTGTATGGGTGTCTTTCACAGAGAGTCCATTCACTGAGCATTGAACAAGGCCTGGGGTTTGGTTTTTTCCTCTTTTTAATTTTTCACTGTTTCTATTGTCTTCTTTAGAAATCAGAAGCATTGCTGAAAGCTTTAACTTCAAAGCTTAAACCAGCTTACTCTTCATTGGTTGCTATGCTTCAAAATACATTCCTGAAGCTTCTTTGCTAGTAACTGCCAAATGTTTTGTTTCAGCGCTTCTTAGCATTGGGGCTTTCAGTTTGGCTTTTGTTTTGATTTATTCTTTACAAAATAAAAATTCTGAGAAGTCAATTAAAAACTAGGTTGGCATTCTTAGTACTTAAATCTTGTTGCTATTCTGAAAGCAGCCAGAGCAGTGGTACTGCAGAATGCTCTTTATTTTATATTAGTACTTACACTTCAGATTTGCTCTGTTGGTAAACAACAGAGAAAAACTCTCTCTGAGATCTGAAAATTTACTGATGTATGAAATGTTCTGTATCAACTAACAAGGAACGAACACTGCTAGGGCCTCAGTGAAAGCTGGGCAAATCTATTGCGAACTAGTTAATCTAATAGATTTGATGGGAAAGGAATGGTATAACTATCCTGGAGAAGAGGATAGGCCTCCAGAAGTTTATTACCAGTGATGTTATTTGGGGACAGAAGAACTCGGACTGACCCTTACTTCTCAGGTGGAAAGACCAAGTTTGGTTAGACAAGGACCACAAAACACTAGAAAACCATGCATGCGTGCTGTAAAAGCTCACACTTCCACTTTTACAGAGGCACTTCAGGACTTGGTCATATGTTTTGCATATGACTGGTAGCACAAGTAAACTACTGAGTTTGGTAAAAAGGGAAGAATATACTTTAGCTGCTGGCTGCACCACCAAGTTATCAAACAAGCCAAGGTGGTCATTCAGCGTATCTATATCCTTCTTCGCTCATCATTTTTTACTCACTCTAGAAACAAAAATGCAGTGAGTCTTCAGAAATCTTTGCTAGCTAAGGATGTGTGAGCTCAGGAGCGCCGAGTACAGCACCTAGCCTGACCCTTGCTCTCTTCTCTCAGTCTCTCCTGGAAGCTCCCCAGACCCTTGTCCATGTGGGCTCTGAGATGTTTCCAAATACTTCCTCCTCCTCCCCACTAATTTTATAACACAGGTCCTGGGAAGCACAAACCTTTATGAACATGCCATGCTAGTTTAAGAGTTACTTGTTATTTGTGGCAAAGTTGCTAGAGAAGGAATAGGCAGCAGAGAACAAGTTCAATAGACTAATTCACCAGTGTTTCAAGAGCTGAAGCAGGTGTAGTAGCAACTTTTCTTCAGCTTTAATTTGCAAAAATGTGTACATCAGAGGGTTAAACTGCACTTCTGAACTGTCCTCAGCCTGTATAGGCATAGCGGACAGAATCTCATCCCTAATAACATACTGTCAGATGCATCAGACACCTTAAAGTAACTGCAAATACAGTGCTAAATATGGGACCCACACCTAATGCCAATACCCCGTTCTTTGCTTTAGGCTCCTTACGTGCTATAATTCTCCTGCAGAAAGCATGTGACTCTGCAGTTACTGACTGATGGGGAGAGTTGGTTGAGAGTTTTTTGAGATGCTAAGATATTGCCATCATACCAGTTGCATAAAAGCTGAAGAGAACATACCTACCCTTTATAGTGGTGACCAGAGGTTGCTTTTTGCCCATACTGGACAGATGGATATGAGAATGACTGAGTAGATGGAGCATTGCCTCATCAGAAATCTACATTGATAGAGTTGCATGGCGTAGCTAAATTGCTCTGTTTAAAATGTCATTGCCTGGGTGGAAACCCTGTGCTTGGGGATCTGAATGTCTTGTGTTGCCTTCCCTCTGCCACATGCAGGCAGTTGTTTAGGTGGTAACTGGAGTATCTCTATGTGCATAGAGCCACAGATCGTTACCTCTTGATTATGTTCATGTTATCTGATGTGTCGTCTCCATGAGAGAAATTAAATTGCCTTTGGTAATTTGAAGCAAGTAAAAATGACAAATCATCGTTCTTGTGTGATCAGTAAATGGCTACAGAATGAGAATGCATCTCAATTACATGGCAAGTACATTTCAAGCAGCATTGATCGTTCCAAATCTCCAATTGTTTTCCTGTGATTTTCTTTACTTTTAAACTAAGATGACTTTGGTCTACTTAAAAAAAAAAGTTTCTTTCCACTTTGAATAACGCTGTTAGCTATGAACTCTCAGCTCATAATTATGAAGAGAGAATAGAGAATGATTTCATAGAGACAAAAAGCAATATGAGAGAGAGAGAGAGAGAAATGAAAGAAAACAAATGCAGTAGGAAAGTGAATTTTAAAGTCCACATCTTGGGACATGGCAGACTACTGGAAAGCAAAAATTTCCATGTGCAGCTAGAAAATGGTCATCATTAGTGAACTATCATGCAAATCCTGCAGGAAGAAAAAGGAGTAGACATTTAGCAACAGGAAATGCTTTTGTATGTGAATATAGAAT
This sequence comes from Elanus axillaris, assembly GCA_026212715.1. NCBI lineage: Eukaryota > Metazoa > Chordata > Aves > Accipitriformes > Accipitridae > Elanus > Elanus axillaris. Next base: position 17,092,261 of record JANZLQ010000044.1, on the reverse strand, counting down.
ATGGGCTATAAGATAGAGTTTTAATATTTTTTTAAATAAGCCAGCATTACTGCCTACATTTGCATTTAGATTCTGATCCTGCAAATATTCCTGACTAGAGAATTAGCATCTCCAAAGATGGTTCATAGCAGTAATTACCATAGTGCATGATTATGCCACGCAATGAAGCGTTCTGCAGAGATCCCCAAGTTAGTGCGAACCTGCGGCAGCGGGTCCCCGCGTGCGGGAGGAGGCTCAGAGCTGCCTTTCTTTCTGGTCTGCCTGGGAGCTGGAGCTGCCCCTTGGGACGAGTGACTTTGCACCATCCCCTCAGCTCCTGCATTCGTGCACAAGGAACCAGCTTGCAGAACCCCGAGGGTGGGCATGACCTTGGTGCTCGAACGATCGAACGGCAGGCTCAAGCCCAAACTTCAGTCGAAGAATGTGACTCTGCTGGGGAGAAGACAAGTGTGTGCCTACCTTGTAGTAGCCTTTTCATGATAACTAACAGAGGCGGAATCAGAGGAGAGCAGGGTAGTTTGCAGATTTAACACAGGCTGGTACTTTGTGTTAAATCTCAGGGAGAAGGAGGGATGGGTGTCTCTATTTTGACACTGCCATTCATAGTGACAGAAGTGCTTTGTCTTCATTTGCCTTTTAACTTGTCTTGGTCTCTTCAGCCAGCAAAAGAAAAATTGAAATCAGCATTGCACACATGTTTCCACTTACGAATTGACTCTTCTGTGTCAAGTTCCAGCCCTGTTTGGCCCCGGCTGCTCCAAAAAGCACCTGAATTTCTTACAAGATGATAAATCAACTGAGATAGGCTTTGGCTTAAGTGTTTCCAGAACTGGCATCTAAATTACTTGTAAAAACAAATTTAATTTCTATATGACATGCTAGATTTTGGTGCCTAGAACTATTTTCTTGTTTGTTCAAAAAAGGGCAACCATTTGTTTTCATTGTTGCCTTGCATTAATAAATGGTCCCTTGAATGTCCTCCGCCTCCCCTATCCAGTGCTGTGACCTTATATGTCATATCAACTAGCTGATGCAATTAACTGCATTTTTTTAAAAATTCCTGTTTCACATTGAGCTGATTGCCAACTACTTCTCAGGGCAGTTTGTTTTGTATTAAACCAGAATTTTGTCCTTCAGTGGTCTGTCCAGAAGTTCCCAAATTAGCTGATTTTGCTCTGTCCGTAAGGGCAGTTTGCAGCAGCACGAGTACATGATCATTTCCTTGGTTTGCAGCCCTGCCATTCAAGCACTGAAATGGTTCAACATGCCTACAAGCAGTCACCCTACAAACTCTTCAGCTGTCAGTTTGGGAAATGGCTCTTTTTTTGTTTGTTTGGGGTTTTTTTTGTGGGTTGGGTTTTTTTTTTTGGTAAGTCTGTAGCTCTTTCTTCTTTGGGTAGTTTTAACCAGCAGGGTAACGTTTAAATGCAAAGCTTCTGGCTAATTGGAGTCCAATTACAAATATGAAAGATCAACCAAGTAGATCTTTAGAAACAAATTAATGGCAGAACACTTAGGAACCCATATTCTGATTGCAGCGTGGTCAGATACTTTGCTCCAGAGCACTTCGCTGTACCTTACCCTGGGTTTCCGCCCCACGGGGGAGTGCTTCCAGCCACTGTCCCGAGAGCCCGCTGTCAGCATACCTGTCCCCACGGCTCTGCCCTGCTCCTTTCCTCCTCCTTCTTCTCCTGGCCGGGCTGTGTAGGACGTGGAGCCCATGGGCACAGGCTCTCTTTTAAGGCGCTCTCATGCGCTAATCTGAAGGCAAGGAAAGAGACATGAACTCTTCCTAGGAGCAGAGCTGACCCTCTACTGAGCAGATTTTAAACAACTCTTTAACTGATGAAAACAAGGAGCCCCTTCTGCTCTTCTCCTGCTGAGAGGTCAAAACATATTTCGAGAGGGGTATGCATGCTTCTACTTATAGTGCGGAGCTACAAAATATGCAATTAAAGCCATTCTGAATTGTGTGAAAGCTGCCTCTTGCATCTCGCCTCGCTCTTTTCTGAAGCCCAGGCCGGGAACCGATTGTCTCTTCCTGGAAGATGAGCCTCTGTCTTTCCAGTTGTTCTGGAATTGGTAGTCAGTTGTTTAAACTTATGCTGTAAGAGTCAAAACCATGTAATTTACTGATGGCATAAGGGCAGGACCAAATAAAAAAAAGCAAGTGAAAAATTAAAAAGAAAAAACTGTTACGTTTTAAAATCTTAAAATTGACAAGCATAATTTTAGGGACCTGAGCTACGTACTTGGAGCACCTGCGGTTGGCAATATTAATGATGTGACTCCTGATTTAAAGAGAGATGTTTAAAGACTGCCCGGGTCTCATGCTTTCCCTCTGCTCCCGTGGTTAATTCTACCCAGAGGGCAAAGTCCTGCAGCTCTCCCTCATTAGAGCTGCAGGATTGCAGAGGGCAGAGCTGTGGAGTGTAGAACAATTTGTGGTCCTCAGAGCTTTGCTGCATGAGACCTTTTGGTGTTACTGCATTCAGCTGCGTAGATCTGCTCAGCCTGTTTAATATCAGTGCCTTGGAACCTGGGTCTCTTTCTTCTTGACCCCACGTCTGGAAGCTGCTCTCTTTTTCTAGCAGATTATGAACCACTAGCCTGTGGTTCATAGCACTAAGTGTGCAGTGAGAGACTTTCTCAAATATTTGTTGTTTACCTGAGATATAATAAGGTCCTTCGTGTCATTTCTTGCAGAAAGGGGAATTTCTGAGCCAATTGCCTATAACATCTGCTTCAAAGCTACAGCTAGGATACATTTTAAAAATGGCTCAATATGTATTTACACAATAGATTGTTTGTGTTAATTAGAGTTTATTCCACCACTGGTATGCTTGCATAACTCCCATTAATATCAGCAGCAGCTATATATTCTCATAAGGAGAACAAAGCTCCTAATTAGAACTCCAGGTTTTTAAGATATCTTTGTACAGCTTTTACTGCAAAGACAAAGTGCTGTGTGTTTGCCTGGCAACTATTCTAAGAGAAAACAAATGAATTTATTTGGGTTGGTTTTTTTTTTTTTCCCTCCAAGCTCCCCTTTATTTTTACTGCAATAATGTGATGGGTTGACCATGGCTGGACGCCAGGTGCCCACCAAGTCGTTCTATCGCTCCCCCCCCCTCTTCGCTAGACAGGGGAG
>JANZLQ010000044.1:17040642-17089010 GCA_026212715.1 Elanus axillaris | reverse complement strand
TTCCAGCAGCTTCTCACAGAAGCCACCCCTGTAACCCCCCCCCACTACCAAAACCTTGCCACAGAAACCCAATACAAATAACATGAGCCAGTCCTACCCAGGAGCAGAGCCTGTGAAGGCAGGAAGCCCTGCTGTAGGGAGCTTACCCTTCGAGCAGAAGGAACAGCAAGCGTGTGCACAGAGAAATTAGGTTACTAGCTTGCAAAAATGCTCATCCGGCCACAGAATGCCACTTCTGTCAGTATAAATCCTACCCAAGTGGTCTGTCCTGAGGACAGAGCTTGGTCCGTATTTTCGGTGCCCCGTCCCAGGGCAGCAGGGCCTGGGCAAGGCGCTGGTTTGCAGAGCAGCAGAGAGGCGGCAGAGCTGGGCGGCCGGGAGGAGGAGCGCGAAGGGACCCCACTACCCTCCCACATAGCCCAGAATTTGACACTCGTGTCAGGACTTTGCGTTAGCCTCTTGCTTTTTACAAACGTGAATTCACGGGGTTGACTTTGCCGTCTCCCAGCTGGGTAGTTGTTTTCAGGATTTCAGGTTTTGCAGAGCCTGAAAAGTTTACAGAATTCCCATTAAAACTTTTTAATGTACATGTTCGGCAGTATGCAATGGGACCGCGCCATATGACGTTTCTCTGGGGATTTGAAGAAAAGATACTGAACCTTTTTTTATTGTGCCAAGTTTAAAAAAAAAAAAAAAAGTCGCCTTTTGGTCTAAGAGTGTTCCAAATATAGTGGGTTTTATTTCCATCTGATGAAAACTGGAAACAGAGGCTTATAAAGAAAATACTGATAAGAGTCCTAGCTAAGAAAGCAATGGCAAGCACTGCTCTAAAGCATGTAAACAAACAATCCCGCACAAATGAGTGTCTGAATTCCAATGGATTCTAATTATCTGCTAAGACAGATAGGTATGAAAACCTACTGATAGAAAGAAACTCTCTGGACTAAAAAATATATATGCTGTAATTTCAAGAAGTTTTAGCTTCTGCCAGTGGCAGGTACCAAGTAAAAGATAAGGTAGAAAATAATGAGCTTTTGTTATTCGTATCTGAAGTTTAGAAGAGATGTTGTGAGTGAACAAAAGATGCGCCATAAAACAAACGTTCACTGAAATAATTCTCAGAGGAAATGTAAAAAGCTGCAGGGCGCTAAAGAAGATGCAGTGCCTTCCAGGCAAGAGCACTGTTCAGCAACAGAGTTTTAGAGCCACTGCTATTAGTAAGATGTAACATTTCAGATTTCTAACATACATTTTAATTAGTATACTATGAAATTTAACCTCCAATTCCAATTTTCAGTCTTTTGAGAAAGAGAATTCATGGTAGTTTATCTTCATCATGTATATTGTCTGCTAATTCCTACATACTCCCTCCCACCTGCAAAAATATGGTTCTCTGCTTTTTAATTCACATTTCAATTAATGACAGAAGGAATAGAAGTTTGGAAGCTACCATTTTCTCCTTTATTAGCCTAACTACAAGAAATTTTAAATGATAGATTTTGTATTCCGGATTTTATGCATTAAGACCAAATCAGGGTCTCGGAGAGCCTCCCCTCTGCCGAACCCTGGGTAAAGCGTGCTCTCTCCTCCTCCCCTTCCCTGGTGTTTGTTTGTTACCGAGGCTGCGAGCTCGCCCGGGATACTGAGCCTGTGCCAAGTGCTCCGATCATCCGTCCTCCCCGTGGCTCTACGCACAGGAGCGATGTTAGGCATGTAGTATGTCCCAGGCCACCTGGGGCACCTGCAGCAGATTCTCAATTACAGCTGCATTCCCAACGAAAGGTACTGTCAGGGCTGGGATTTGATTGCATTTCCCCTATATATTGCAATTAGAATCACAAGGAAGAAATGCACAGCTATGTCTGTACCAAGTGAGCTGCCGGTCTGCATCCCAGCGTGTGTAGTTAATGCATCAAATATTGCCAGTGGGCACTAAGGCCGTCGCTGCTGCTGGGAGCACTTCTTGTTGCAGTGTTGCTGTCTGCTCTCCTCCGCTGGCAGGGGAGTGCTAGCTGATCTCAGCAGGGACTAGCTGGCTACCTGCTGGTGGAAGAAGTAGCTTCCTAAGCCGCTGTCTCACCTGTGGCTGACTGGCTGCCAGAGGGAGTTTCAGCTCTGCAGCAGAGCATGGTGCTGCACATCACTCCGTACCAGCCGGGAGGCAGCTCCTCTGGCATCCTCCGATGCTCCCGAGGGCCAGCACCCGCCTGCGTCCCTGAGCGCTGCTGTCCCCTCTTTCACCCGACTGCTGCCTTGGCTCTATTTGAAGCAAATATCCGAGTTTCCTGTGTCAGGATGCAAAGCTCTTCAAGGCATTGATGTGGTCTGGAGGCTGTACTAAGCTGCCCACGTAGACGTTCGTTAGTCAAATATACACCCTTGTGTAAAAAATCACAGTCACTTATTTGACAATATTACTTGTGTGCAGGTTAGATCAAAACCTGGCTGCCAAAAGTTGAAAGCCAGGATAAAGACAGTAATACGTTGTTTTATTACATCATTTAAAAAAAATCTAGATTCTACTCTATCAGGGACTACAGGCTGGAGACTGACAGACAAGAATAAAATAGCTGGGAATAAATTTTATGTAGCTATTTTCTTTCTCCCTCAAATGTGAATGCTTATGCAAAACACATTGCTTTAGATTCACTGACAATAAAGAGGGAATCATTATACGAGTAGTGGATTCTCAGGGGAACACTTTAGCCAAAACACACTCTGCAATAATTTCCCACATCTTAGTTGAATAAATTAATTTATGAATTTTCCATGAATATGTTCAACCGTTTCTCCCCTCATATATTTTATTGATCTCCATATACATTTAGCAACAAATAACAGAGCTGCTTTTCCATTTGCAGTAAAATAGTTTAGAGATGTTTATGGGGGCCTTGGGGTTCGTAGTAAACAAATGCAGTTCAAGCACCAGGGAGGTAGCAGAGAAACATGAAGCTTGGCAGGACCCAGGGAGCTCTACTAAGAGAAGAGCTCAGCAGAGAGTCGAGGCAGACCCAGTCATGCCACGAGTGAGGTGGGTTCCCTGAAATCAGAGGGACCAGCCCCAACTGAGGGACTGCTCCCAGTGAGTCCGGCGTAGAATCACTGCAAGGTGCTTCCCGGCTCGCGTCTGCAAAAACTGTAACGTGTTTGGTGTTAACGACTGATAGGTTGGATCATACCCTCGTTTAATATGCCTTGTCCTGTAGCGTGTATCTTTTTACTTTCATGTGAGAAGGAGATGAAGATGGCAAAAGGAAAGAGGGTATTTGCTTTTTCTTCACAAAAATAGAAATGCAATGTCTGTGGCTTGGGGGAAGCCAAGAGGCTCCTTCTAGACTGTAGATCCAGTGGCAGAGTAGTCCACAAACTTCATTATTCCACCACAGGACACCTTCTGTGGCCCCTCTGCCTCTGAATATCACTTAGTTTGGCTTAGGCTTGAGGTACTCGTGTCGTTTATTACAGTGAGTAAGCACACCATCACATGGAAAGTATGATATTTCCATGTTTTTCTTTAGGGAAGGGACAAACAGTTACATACAGTGATTAGGTGTTGAAAAGTAACCAGTGTTTCCCTAATTTAATATTAAAAACAATGGACTTCTTGCATCTTCGTCCCCCTACACCAAGCTGCCACCCCAGTTTTATATGTATACAAACTAACGTCCCAAACAAGTATGGTGGGAATATTATGTGGTTAATCATAGGTGTAAATTTACTCACATATGACTGCACCATTGTGATCTTTAAGTTGAGCTGTCTTTCTTGCCCTGCACACTCAGGTAATAGAGATAGACCTTTTTTAAGCAGTTTCCTTTTTGGTTTATTTTGAGCTTTTTGGTTGTCGTTTTTATCAGTCATAAGAAAAGCTGAGAAAAAAAATCGCCTTGCTGTTTCCAAGTATAAAACTCTTTCTTTCTTAACTGCAGATAATTAACAGGCTTGAAATAGGCCTTACCATCTTAAAGGTGGTATTTGAAGTATAATTGCTAATGCTTAGATCCATAATTTACATTTATTATGTATAATAAAATATGTAACTAATTGATGTTCTGTAAGGGACCAAATGATCAACTCCAGCTGCAGGAAGAAGATTTATGCCTGTGTTCTCAATAACATTTTGACTATCAAAATACACTGCAGAAAAAGTCGCTGCCTTTAGGACTGTGCGCTCAGATAGTGTTCTCCTTTCTCCTGTTCTCTCCTTCTGATGTGCTTTCTCTTGTGTTTTATCTTCTGGCCAAACAGCATAGATTAAGCAAGTGTATTTATGGAGCAAACAGATGAAAAATAAGTACTTACATTCCCTTCAGTCTTGCAAGAAATTAGTGTAAAGCGCAAGTTAAGCTTGCACATGTTTGTGTGTGGCCGTGCATTTTCTAAATTGAAAGGGCAGAACATCACACAAGGCGTGCAACCACCAGGGTGCATTGAAGTTTGGAATGGCTGGGAGATAATGTCAACAGAATAGGATGTAGGCACAGGATAATGGTCTCCTGCTGCTAGATTAAAGCCTGGGCAAAGATGAGCCCTTTTAACAAAAACAAACAGAGGCAAAGCCAAGATATTTGCAGTACTTTCAAAGCAGGAGGCATTTATCTTGTAACAACATCCTGTTCTGTTCTCTTGGCTTCCACCATACCAAAATAACAGAGGATGATGCTGTGGTTTTTGTCAGTGGCTGTTGCTAGATGAGCTCCAGTTGCCCACTGCATCCTCTTTGGGTAACGCCATGGTCTTATGCTGTGTGTCCTTCGGCCTTCAGAAAAGCTGCACATTTCAAAACACATTGTGTCACGCTGTGTAAGCATGCTGGCTTACTTTTAAATGAAAGAGAATTAATCTATAATAAAACTCAGCCTTATCAAAGGGATTTTACAGCCCAACGTTTCCAATTTCCCCTGGCAGGAGGCAGTCTGCAGGGAGGAGCGCCAGCCTCAGCGCTGCAGGCAAAACTCCCCCTTGCATTAAAAGCCCTCAGATTCCAATCTGGTAAAATCAGTGCTTGAAGAAGACAAAAAAATGGAACTGAATTCAGTTTATTAGGTATCAAGCCAAAGAGAATGCGTCGCATATTTTTTGTTCCTGCTTCTGCGCGCTGTTTTCTTTTACTCCATTTTATTAGTAGGTTAGTCTAGTCTCCAGCAACCGTGCTGCTGGGCACAGTCTGGGGAAAATATCCTTGGAGCAGTCACTGCAGAGAGGACAACTGCACAGGCACAAAGCTCTTAGGAAAGTCAGCACTAAAATATATGTAATGCAAACAGTAAAGGCTATTAATAGTATGGTATAAATCAGGTCTTTTTTAACTAGCACGCTCTTGCAATATTAATTCTCCCGGGTTGTCTCATTTGTCTGATACTGCACATGTCCTGCTGTCCTAAATGGTTTGAATGTGGTGACTGTCAAGAGGAGCTGTAAATCCCATCTGCTGAGGTTTGAAGGAAGGGAAAGGGAGAAGTAACAGTATGCAGATACAGGGAACTATCCTATATTGCTCATGAGTTAATCTTCACTCTTCAGTTGTACAATTTTATTGTATTTCTGGAGTTGATTTTGTGATGATTGGCTATTTTTAGGGATGGTGCTGTTAACTGTTAAGGCAATTTATAGTTATTGGTAGGAGCGATTTAAAATTTCCTCCTTGTTCAGAGAAGCTAACGTTGAAGGAGCAGCCTCATCAGCTGATGAGCTATTTCTTTTAGTTCTCACTATTATGAGGATTGGTGTCTTTTCAGGGATGTTATTCAGACAAAGCCCATGGCTTGCAGTGGAAGTTGAGAGTGCCCGGCTCCTCAGAAAGACTGAACTAATAAATCAGTAGCGGTAACAAGTGATAGATGGCATGATTTCACACCCGAAACATGGTAATGCAGCATAGGAAACACATGGGATTCTGGAGGTTTGTATTTTCTTCCCAGCTTTGCCACTGATCTCTTAGGTGACCTGGAAGAAATTGTTTCCACTTTCTGTGCTGGAGATTCCATATATTTAAGCAGGGAATAACAACAACACTTTATGAGGCGTATTTAGAAGTGCCGTGCAAAACTCTGCATAGGAAGTAGCTATTATTGTTGTTATCTGGAATAATAAAAACAATGGCATTTTCAATAGAGACTGAAGTTCTGCAATCTGTCCAATGCCATTACTGCTAAATGCAATTTCTCATTTAATCCACAGCTGCTGCTTTTATATCTTGTCCTAATTCAAAATGTATTTCTTTGCTTTTTTTTATGATTCTAGTGCAAGTTGGAGTTTCATGCATGTACTTCTGGCAAAACCATCACAGCTCGATGCGAAGGGCCCTGCCCCTGCCTTCCAGGACCTGAAAGTTCAAAACACAAGACGGAGAAGACTGGTGAGTTGTTAAAGGGACTATAGCAGATTAACTGGTTCCTGCTATGTTCTTAGAAAAATGGAAGAAAGATGTTTCTTAACTGGTAGATTTCATACATAGAGCTTTCTGAGAAAAAGCAAAGGTACAACTAATCCTTTTCTAAACATGTTGTGACTTGCTGCAAAAGCTTGACTTGTTTGACTGCTGCAAAGCTAACATAAGATAAAAGAAGATAGAAAAGATAAAATACTACTTGATGGTTCATTACTTCGTAAGTTAAATAATTAGTAGCCTGTGTATTAACCAAGAAGTTGAAGTCACAAATATATATTACATGGAATCTGAATTCTCATTTTCATCTTTATTGTTATTACAATTAAAAGTCAAATATATATTAAATAGATATATGTATCTGTATTTATATATGAAATCGTTTCAACAACAAACTCATGGCAAATGATGTTATATAAAACTGAAGTCTGAGCACAAATGGCTGTTTTCCCTGCCAGCTCTCTAGTGAGTTCTCTATTTAGGTCGGAAAGCCTGGTGAGCTAATTTACTCCCCCAGGTCTTTTCCAGGGAAGTAAGCCCAAGCTGTCTTGGAGGGACCTCATCCAAAAGGAATTAGTTCTTGCAAAAGAGACCGATGAAAAGCAGAAGCCCAGCAGCGGGGCCAGTGCCACAGCCAGGTTCAGTCTTAAGAGTTTCCACCCTGCTTTGGGGAAAGCCCTTGGGAAGGGAAAAGAGTTGTTGCTTGTGGCTGAGGTTTCTTGGTACGAGTGCAGACGTGCTGGTGAGAGTGTTTGTGGCAAAGTGAATACTAGCCTGTTTTAAGTAGGGTGTTGTCTCCCCTCTCTTAGGACAAGTGCTAAGAGGGTTAATGCACTGACAGCTGCTGGGCTCCTGGCTGTATTAGTAGCTCACAGAGCCAAAGCGGTGACTTAGGCAGGGTTTGCTCTGTCACATTAAGTAGTGAAACAGGTTTATTTGCCTTGTGCAACCCATGGAGTACAAAAAAGATGAAGCTTTAACAATGGTCTGTTGGACCCAAAATATTTGAGAACGTCTCTTCGCTTTTACTCTTCCCCACTATGGACACGTTCCAACAGGAGCAGGCACAGAAACAGAAAAAAAAGTTTAAGCAACACTTCCTCTAGTTATTTCAGGCCCTGTCACTTCAGCTGAAAACACTGATGAACCTGCTGGTGATGCTACATTCACCGTATCCTCTAGCCCAGCACCCATTTTCACATTGGGCCTCCATCTACTTTCTAGAAAAAGAAGTGATTCTCCAGCCTAGATTTTGAAAATTCAGGTTTATTCCAATTTTTTTGCAAACCACAGACATTTTTCTGCATAGCTATCAAACTTAGATGAAGTATTTTAGATGGCAAGATTCTGATATCAATATATAACTGTAATATTGTTTTATGTGGCTTGAATCTTTTGGTTACAGTATACCCACTGATAAATTGCCTTATTCATATTTTCTATTTCTTGTAGCCCTTATCAGGCTACAAGAAATATTTCTTTTTCTTTGCCCTTTCTCTTTCTTTGCCCTTATCAGAAAGAGTATCAGATTAATAAATCTTCAGTGACATTTTAAGCTTACAATTTCATTCACACAAGAGAAAAAAGCTTCTAATAACCCTTATCTTGATAAATGCAATTTGACAGGGTATATGTATTCTGAAACCCAGGCTTTTGTTTTGCTTGACTCAAAACTTTAACTCCAGCCAACAAAGCATTAATTTAATAGATTGGGTGATCTGCAGAGCAACTTTTCTGAAAGCTTTTTCAAGAGGCCAAACTTGAGCTAACAGTACTCCTGCCATTGCCCTGGTGACAAGGATATTAAATGCCTCAATTCTGCCATCTTCAGTGGGGCACAAAGAGAGTGCTCTGTCCCCTTAGAGGAGCACGGTCACCTGGGAAATAAGGGAAATCATTGCCATATGTGTGTCGAAACATTCAAAATGCCGAAGACACTAGTCATCTCCCACATCAAGTGTATGCAAAGAAACTGCTCATGAACCTGATTGTAGCGGCATAAGCAAGATACTTGTACAGACATGGGAGTGATTGTGTGTGTGTATGTACGTGTATATGCAAAAAATAATAGCAGTATAATATTTTGCTGTACCACTGTCTGTTTCTGGGGTTAGGTGCTGAAAAGCCCACAAAAGGATTTCGTATTAGCAATCAAATAATTGATAGCAAAGGGGCCTTCTAACTTGCTTTATCTTAAATTTTCTTCTGGATCTTTGAATGTGCCGGTAACACACTAGTTAGAGACTTCCTTTAACTTACCTTCTCAATCTCCTCTCTTCGGACGTTGTGTCTTCAGTTGACCCACTGAGTGTAATGGGGTCTCAAACTGAATATTTCAGGTTTGTCAGTCTTGTAACTAAGAGCTCCCAGGAGTTCCTGTGACAAAACATCAGTAAATTCTATATACCAGTATAAATTTTACCCAGCTGCCATTTTAGCAGCATCTGAAAAGGGATTCGGTATTGTGTGTGTCTGCCCGTTACAGCCTGGAAGCCAGCCAGCTATCCTTAGGTTTATAGGAGAATTACAAATTTTAATTGCTGACCACAAAAAGTTTCCATAGCACTGCCTTTCGTAAGATTCCTTTATTTGAACAACAAGTAGCGTAATCTGGCTTTGGAGAAATATGCCCTGACTGGTACGTGAGGTGACATGTGTGAGACGTACGAAGCAACCGCATGGCAGAGCGTGGCGGTCCCTGAAGCCTGGTCGTGGCAGAACTCGAGTGATCCCCCCTTCATCAAATCCCCAGACTTCTCGGTCTGGAGCTTCTGACCAGCATTTTGGTTACTTGGTACCTTAGTGTTTTCTCTAGTCTTCACACAAAATTATTTTATTTTCCTCCTATAGTATGATAGTCTCATTAATAGTGCTGAATTGATGTAAAAGTCAGTAGTTCAACTTCTCCTCTAAAAATTAGTATAAAAGAATTGTGTAGACAGTGGGACTCAAGTTTCTGCTCCTTTTTTAGTTGCCAGGTTCATGAAATCTATTCAGTACAGCGTGATCTTAAGTAGAAGATGATAGAGAGCTAAACCTCATGCCTCATACAGACATGTCAGTGGAAAAATACTAAGGAGAATTATAGTGCAAATGCTTCCAGCAAAATGGAAATGCAGCTCTTAGAGCTACTGCATAAACTTTTTTATGCCTATTATACAACAAGGTTAAATGTATGTGGTTGTGAACTTCCAATTTGAAGACAGTTTGCATTAATCTTTACGCATTCATTCAATCATATTCAAATATTATTCCATAATAAATTACTTTCAAAATTAAAAATGTAAAGGAACATTTAATTTCCAGAGTACTGTAATTCTAAATGTCATGACCTTTTTTTATACGCTTGTGAATAAAATTGGCAGCAGCATCAAAGAAAAGCAATCTAAGTGTATGTGCTCAGAGGTAACAATTGACTGCAGTGTCTGAGTTGTATTCCTTCCTCCTCCCTGGGCTCCTTCAAAAACATCTCTGCTTTGAGGATGAAAATCGAGACTAATAATCATGTTAAAAATTGGAATTCCTTTTATAGTGCTAACTGGTACTATGGAGACGTTCATAAAATAACACAAATGCTAGCAAAAGTAAACTATACCAGAATTACTAGCTTTAATGGCAAATAACAACAATATAATCTCTCTACCATCAAGTTATATCTTTCAAGAGATGGCAGGATCATGTTCTTCATTTTCTTAAATGGAATTTTGAGTCAGAGGTAGAGAACAGGACTCTGTGAGGGTACTAATGGAAGATTTTGGAAAAGAAGACAAGCCCTAATGCTTCTTCTCTTTTCTTTTTGAGGCCCATTTAGATTCCTTTAGTTTATCAAAACACTTGGTATGCTTCATTATTCACAGCAGTATCCCAGCTTTACAATATGCTTCCATGGTAGCTACTGACTTTCAACTCAGAGACCCAGAGACAGAGGTTAAGCAGTAATCTGCCCTGAGGTTAGCTGCCCTTTCAGAGGGTATGTGCCCTTTTATCTAATAATATAAAATGAATAAGGCTATAATTTCAACAAAACAAAAGGACTGGTAACAGATTCTTAGTGGTACCTAAGTGAGAGAAGTTATTTAAGACACAAAGTCCTGTCTGCTGGTGGTTTTCAGGTACCTCTTTCCAAAAGCTCCAATAAAAGCTCTGCAATATTAACTGGAGTTCTCATCAAGCATAACTTACTTTGACGCTATCTGAAGCTTCTAAAACCCCTCCATAAACAAAGGACATCAGATGAGAAACAACCAGGTTTAGTTTTTTAGAACCCACTGGCAAGGGAAGAGATTTTTCCCTTGACTTTGCCGTTTATTCTATCGAAAAGACAACATTGTGCAACGACTGGGGCATCTTTTGGGAAATGTGAATTTGGAGTTACAATAACGCGGTTCTGTCGGCTTCCCCCATACCTGTGTGACTCCTGTTTGTTACGTATGTTAGCGGTGTAGTAGCTCCGGCAGGATGCCAAGTGTTTAATAGCATGTCAGTGCCCTTTCTGACCATACCCTCTTTGTGTTTTCTAAGAAGTTGAGTGCTATACTCCCAACATACTAGTCTTCCTTTGTTGCCATCAGGGTTGCAGAGCACTGGAGCGGATGCAGTAATTCAAAGGAGGTTGATCCCTATCTGTGCATTGTGTCTTTTTGACCTTGCAGAAATGCCCAAGGCAACTTCTAAGAAAATGCTGTTATCTTGATAAAGGGAAGATAAGGTCAATAGGCAGAAGCAAATACATTCAATTATACTGAGTGTTGTTTAAATTTCTAAAGGGAACCAAGAGAACATTTTTAAGTTACAGGAATAGGTCTTGGCAAGCTCAGTCAAGAATCTACCTTGTTTAGGGTGTAGTTTAGGATATGAATGGTAGCATTTAACTACCAGCCCTATTGGGTGTGATGGATGAGAAGGTCTAATGTTCCATTCCTTTATAAAAAGAGCACTCAGTGTGTGAAATTCATTTGAAAAAACCACAGTCCTGTTTCCCAAATGAGTTGTATCACTTCTGCCTGAATGACTGACAACTAAAAGAATTCAAAGTCTGGGAACTAAGTCTTTCTTTGAAATCCACTTCTGGCAAATATTTCAGTTTCAAATTGCTATTCGCAAGTTTTCGTGACTGCAGCGTACATAATTTTAAAGTTTATGAAGTATGAGTCACGAACATGGTTGAGCTGAAATCAGTTCCTGGGTTTGATTTGCCAGGAAATTTGTGGGTTTGTGGCTTTAGCTTTGAAAAATGACTCCTTCTGACACTGAATTTCCACGTAGATTTTTAAATGACCTATTTGAGTCTCAAACTCTGGGAAGGCTAAAACAAAAACATTCTAAAATCAAGATTACTGAGAGTATCAAAGCTTTAGTATATCTCATTAAAACTAGAAAGGGGTTTCTTCCTGTTTTACAGAGGAGAAATTATGTTTGTTCAAACCAAAGAGTAACCTTCAGTGCACAGCAGATATAAGGACATGGAACACGGTGATGTGTGTTCCAGGTACTGACAGGATCCTTCTTTGGACTTCATCAGTAAAGAGTAGGATTATTAGCTCTAAACTTTGCAGGATCTGATATTTTTGCTCCAAAATTTTCTGTATGAATACTGCAATTCAGTCTTTTAATTTATTACATGATGAAATTCCCTTACCCAAGTAAATCTGAGTTATGTAGTATCTTTAAATAATAATTATAATAATTATTATTACTATTTTATTACAATGATTTTGCCTGCAAGCTTTCACACAAGCAGATCAGTCTTTATTATTCCTTTCCTGAAAGCTGGAAGGATTAACTTTTTTCATTTCTGCTAGATATTATCTGTCAGTAGTGAAGTGGCTGCACCCAATTAATATTTGATTAAAAGCAAGTGAGAAGCAGGCGAGAACAGATACCTTTGCTCTTCATGGATGGCTATTACCATCCTCTGCTCCTATCAGAAGCAAAAGCAAATAGCTTCAAGACTGAGGCAGCAAAATCAAGTTCTTGCCAGGGTCAGAAGAAACAGCAAAGTAATGGTAGCTGGAGATGTTTTGTTCTGCTGCTTGACCTCACATGTTATCTTCCTTCTGTGCACCAGACAAAAGCAGGAGCTTATGAGGCAAAGGCTGCACATTCTACATATACATATTTCATGGGAAAACTTGTATTTTTGTAGGAGCGGTATGGTAAATAGAACGCACAGAGAGCCAAATGAATGAAGTGCTCACGTGCTGAAAAGGAATAGAGCAAAAAAGCTAATAATGAGAATGAGACGTGTTAATTGACGGGTAGAGAAATGCTAGTTTTTCCTGATATGTTTTCTATATTCCTACACCACATCACTCTGATATCATCTGCTATGTCTGTGAAGAAGGTGTGTTTTATCAAGAGTCAAATGTAGAGCTAGCCTTGGAATAGCTCAGAAAGGAGCCATTAAATGCAAATCCTTTTACTGTAGCTCAGAAAGACGGTGATGCCCTTACAAGAGGTTTGGTTGAGAGGCCACTGGGCCAAACTCTTTGCTGAAGGAAATGTTGGTGTGATTGTGTGGTCAATACTTTAGCACATCCACAAACTACAGAGGGTTGCTTAGCAAAGCTTTGTGTTTTTAACTCTCTAGCTGCGTAGGAAGTCCTCCATGCGCTTGGTACATACAAGGCTCTTTCTGGTCTGTTTTGAAAATCTGATCATCCTGAAGCGTTTATAACTGAGCAATAGATGTTGCTGAATTGGAAACATTGAAACTGCTGCTATTTATATCACTCCAAAATTATATCACTTACATTCCCATCAAATCATACATCTTCTTTGCACTGATTTCTCGGCTAGCTACATAAAATGAGGTGATCAATAGTTGTTACTGCTCCCCTTCAGTGTGAAACATCTTTAATCAATGTAATTTAACCTCAAAAACATCCAAAATTTTTTTAATGACTTTGCTGTATTGCAGAAGTGAGATGGAAGGAATTTCCATGGCGTACAATTAAGAAGTCATCATGCAGAACAGTTTCAGGTACTGCAAAACCCTTGCAAGATAAATCACTTGCAGGATCTTCTAGGGTTTTGTTAGCAAATCAGAACAGACCTTGTAAGGCCTTACAATAAGTAGCTATCACACCTTAAAAGTATGGTACTTCCCTGAAGAAGGCAAGGAGGCATCTTGAATCATGTAGATCAACTCAGAAGCCAGATAATCTTGTAAGGCTTCCTTTTAAATATTTTCATAAAGCAACAAGAGTGTAGAAGGAAAAGGCACAGTATAACCTCATATGTAAGGTATTGCCCTATTCTGTTCCAAAATCAGCTGGTATTTACCTACTTTGAGATGGAAAGGATCACAAGTTTCCATAGGGGTTGCATGCATCAGGATTCACTGTGAAGACCTCACACAGTGGTCTTCCCTTTCAGTTTATGCAGCTTTTAATATTCCAATTCAGAGGAAAAGTTAAGTCTTGTTATCTACATTCCAGAGTTAGCAAAAAACTATTGGAAGACAAGAAAGTAAAGAATGCAGAATGTAGCCATCAATTTAAGAAAAAGACATTAGTCATGCCAGGAAGAGAAACGGGAGAAAGGTACCACACATAGTTAGATTTAAAGTAGACACAAAACTGTCATTTTGAACCCATGCTTTTTTTCTAGGTCCTAGCAAATAATTGTCAATAATCTTTTCTGAGAGCTGCACTTTTTCCTATAATGATGGCTGAAAATATGCGTTTCTTGACTGTTTTCATTGTCTGAAATTCAAAAAGAGTAAATGTCTTAATTATCAATTAAAAAAGCAACTTGTGCTGCGAGTTGAGTCTTGTCGCTGCAACCACTTGTACTCAGCAGTTACAGCTTGAGTAAGTAGGTCCGTTGTCTTTGGTGACTGAGATAATCTGACTACGTTTAAGGATATCAATATTTGTAATACAAGGCCTTTAGCTATTTATAGAATTCATGTGGTGGTTTTCCTGTTCCCAAATACAATTGACTGACTGTACAATTAGCCAACACATAATATGAATTGTAAACTTTAAAATTGACCAAACAGTTCTAAATTTCACCAAAACATAAGCATCATATTTTAGGATGCAGATGTGAACAGTCATAATGGGATAGTTGAAGGGTTCAAACCTTCACAAAGAAAGACTACAAAGAGATTGCAAACATCATATCAAAAATCACTTTCCAGTTTGAGTGAATACTGTTGGATTTTTCACCACCATTCATTCTGCACATACTGAAGTTTTGAATTATATGTGCAAAGTATTTATACAACAGAAATGAAATGCATATTTTCAGACTGCTGCATTTTCCATTATAGCTGTGTTGTACAGGAGAATTGCCTGCCCAAAAAGCTTTGTTAGGCTTGAAGAGTAAATTCAGGTTTGAACGTATGATGCCTGAATGCTTTTTTACCAAAAAGTATAAATTAAAATCTTTTTTGTACTTTCAACAATTATACACAGAAAGCACTCAGGTGTATGTGTGATGCCTGCTTTGATGTGAACTTGAAAAGGAGAAAGAATTCTTCCCCTGTAGAAGTTGTTTTGCACTTTGGTCTGGCTCTAAGGTTCCGGAACTCAGCACAGAAGCATTGATCATAGCAGAACCCAGACAGATAACAAGTTAGGGACGATACCAGCCATTGACTAGCTGTCACTTCTTCAGCATGATCTTCCTTGGATTTGATCAAATTACAGCAGGCTCCAAAATATAACAGACAACTTCTGCTTTAGAGGCAAAAGTGACAGAATGGAGGAAAAAGCAGCACTAGCAGCAGCTTACTGTTCACTTTGCTCCTTTCAGGTGTTTGCTGAAACGATGTTGGCTGTAGTAGCAACATCCCTGTCAGCAGGATTTGCACTTTTAGTAAATGCATCTCTTTAACAAGGTAACGTGCCGATAGCATAATGTTGAGCCAGAATTCCTGTCATAATTTTCTGAGGTTGAACCAGGACATGAGACAGCTCTTCATCATCGCTAAATAAAGACTAATCCCAGGCGGCAGCGGGAGACAGGAGCTGCATAAAAATAACTGTGTCGTGGTGTAATTATATTAAAAACAGTAGGATTTTTTAAAATCCTTTTGAAATCTTATGGAAGAAAACTTTTAAGGTTGTGCCACTTCTCCGTGGCTAAGGCAAGTCCTCGTGTTTTCGTAAGCATTTATAGCTGTACTATTACCCCAGGCTGATCGGTGGACATGGGTTTCTCCCCTTGCCCAGGAGTGGTCACCACCTAAAATGGAAATATTATAAACAAATCGATTTGGTAGGTCTCATCCACATAACCAGTAACTGTGGGTTGTTTACTTCCACATGAAGTTCAATGCTGAGGTTCCAGAGCTGTAGCAGGCAGGGGCTGTTCCAGCACGGGGCATGCACAAAGCTGTGGAGGAATGAGTTGGAGGTGGCTGCCTTGCAGGGATGTGCTCAGGGACGTGCTCGGCAATGTGGGGTAGCTGGCAAGCCCAAAGCTCAGCAGTCACACAGCTAGAAAGGAGCTCGGCAAACGCAGATCTGAACAGGACATAGGTCCCAAGGGCAGTACAGGTGTAACTTGGAATCACAGAATATCTTGAGTTGGAAGGAACCCATAAGGATTATCAAGTCCAACTGGGAAGCTCTTCCTGGCTCCTGGGAACACTTAGAATCATCAAGTTTGGAAAGGACCTCTAAGATCGTCAAGTCCAACCGTCAACCCAACATCATGCCCACTAAACCATGTCCGTAGAATCATAGAATATCTCGAGTTGGAAAGGACCCGTAAGGATCGTCGAGTCCAACCTGTGTCACTGGCCCTGCAGGGAACTTCCCGCTTTGATATGCGAAGGATACAAACGCTACTGGGGTGTATAAACCCACAAAATACACTAAGAGTGCACTTAGCTCCATGATAATCAGAGTTTCATAAACACTTATTAAAAAAAATGTTAAAATGGCTATTGATTTTTTTTTAAACCATAAAGAAAAGGTTAGAAAATGACAGGCATAGTAAACACTTAGTGCCAGCAAGTAACAATAATTTTCAGACAAGAAGTAATTTGATTTTGGATTGCCAACGAAAACTATTGAAGTGGCACACTGTGTTAATGGAAATACCATCTAGTAACAGCAGGTGTTTGTGTGCTGATAATGATAATTAGAGCACTAAAATCTCTCTCATCATAAACAACACTAAATAAATAAGACTGTTTTCATATAGTTTTTTCTCATGGATATTGATTTCTGCATTTTGGGGAATATCTCCCCAACATTTAATACAAGAAAAAGTTTGTAAAATCTCCAGAAACCTGACAGTGAAATAAATTATAATATTTATCACTGCAGTGTTAAGCTAAAACATCCCTAGGGTGAGGAAAAAACACCCAAACCTTTTCAGTAAAATAGAGGAGAAAATAAGACTTCTGAAATTTCAAATACGCCTTTTTCTGGTGGTTTGGGTTTTTTCCTTTGGTATCTTAAGGATTAAATTCCATCTTTGTTGATGGAACTATTCCAAATTTATAGTGGAGTAATCAATGTTGAGCTAGTTGCATTTGGTAAAGTTATCCTGAGTCTGTGATGGTATCAATGAATATAGACTAGAGACTAATTAATAGTTTTAGAGAGTTTGTTGCTTTTTATGCAGCATTGTGTCAAATTAGTTCTGATTTTTTCTGTTTCCAATACCCTGTTTAATAGTGCAGAAGAAGGGAGATGCTATTTGAGGTATCACCACCTCTTTCCAAATATATATGCTTATATATTTTAGAGCTTTCACTGTCCCAACAGGGACATTTCTACCTTCATTTTCCTCTGAAGAATTGCATTTTTTTGTAATTCAGTTTAATGGACTGTGTGTAAATAAAAAAAAAAATAAAATTAAAAAAAGTTATCTGCTTCCTGTAAAGCAGATGTCTCTCCTTAGAGATGGACTAAAATGAGCACCAGGATTTGCGTTTTTGTGTTATTAAAATCTGAATGATTTGGCTCAAGTCCATCTCTGTCAGACAAGCGTCCATCAGCCACAAACTCTTACTAAAATATCCTGGAAAACAAAAAATAAATGTCAATATTAGAGAAGCTTATAGGCAACTCACGTAGAATCTTTATGTCCCAGATGTTAAAACACATATGTATCTGTCTAGTTATTTTTTCAGATACAGGCTCAAACGCTGAAGTCTGGGATTGGTCACTCAAGATTGCAGTTTTATCTTCCCTGCAGGTGTCCAGCCTTTCTGGAGATCTCCTTGGGACTAGCTTGGACAGTCAGATCTGTATTTGGAGCTGAATTATAAAGCCATAGTCCCTTAAAAGCATTCAGACATGCCTTTATAATATTTCTAATTAATTGTAGCATAGAAAGTGGCTAAGCTAACGTTCAAGCAATCTGTTCACTGTATGATGAGTTTCCAGCCTAGTTTTAACTACACAATTTTCTAATACCATATTCCACTAAGTGAGACAGAATTTCACGACTAGTTTGTTTAGAAGGGTCTGTTTATGGAAAAACAGTTTTGTTTCCTTTATGAGAATATACTACAGACAATGATATCACTATATTCTTGGATTTAATAAATTATGGTCTTGGCTCCATCTTGCTTGTCTAAAGGTAATTTTACATATCATTGTGTCCTATTTCTCAATTTGTTTACGGTGACAGTCAGGGCCTAGGCATTATCAGGCACAGACAACAGGCATATGCTCTTATTGTCCAAATTGTAAGTATGGTCTGTAACAGCAAGTACGCACTTATCAGGCAATCCCTGTCAACGAGAAAAATGAAAACTGGGTAAAATAAAATCATGTCACAGTCATTTCAGGCAGCGAGTTGCATGTTACAAATGCCTCATTGATCCTTCACAATTTGAAATTCAGGTTTAGGCTTTCAGTTCTTGGAAAGGTTACAATGTTCTTGGAGAGTCTAAGATGCAAAAAACCAGTGGAAGGGATATGATCTTTTGAAAAACACAGTTCCCTGAGCATTTTAGTTGAGTCAACCAAAATTAGGCTTCATTTGGGACTGTAAAGTGAGAAAGAAAACATATATGTCTCTTTGTTAGCAACATGATTTTTGAAACAATTATGGTACGTGGTTGTTGATCTCTGTAATATCTCACTGTGAAAAAGGAATGCCTACGTATTTCTCAAGCATAATATATCTTTTGTTAACATTACGTTATAGTATTCAGGTATGGTTAAGAAAATAGTTATGTATAGAAGGTGCCTCATTCTGTTTTGTGGTTTTCACAAAGTGTTTAATTAGCTTCTGCTTAAGGTATGTTCAGTTGAAAGGGAACGCAGGAAAATTCCAGAAGTCTCCAGTGCCAGAAGGTACCAGTCTCCAGAAGTCCCAGTGCCAAGGTACCAGTATAGCACTTTTCCCAATAAGTGCTTAAGGGCCTGAAAAAATACTGAAGTCATGGGGAAGCTTTGCAGACTTTGAGTTTTCCTTGCATCAGACCCAATGTTTATTTGTAGCTGATGGCACCCAGAAAAAGTGAGATCCTACAGTTCCAAAGTGCAGTGAGATTGGCATGTGTAGCGCTGCAAAGCCTTCCCTCATTTGCGGTCCTTTCTTCTGAGCCTGATGAGCTGGAGAAGCATTGGAAGAAGTGTCTCATAGCTGAAGCACCTTATCTCTAAATTGCATTGTTGGTGGGCAGCAGAGAATGTTTGAGGGAAATTGCCAAAAGCATAAAACTAAACAGTGTTATGAAGTATGCATCAAGCTTCCCTTTCAGTTTTTATATTAACACTATCATTCTGGACCTTTTAAATAGAAAAATCTTTCATACCGATCTTGACTTGGTATGTTTAAGATTGTTAAATGAAGCTTATGTATGTATTACTTTCCTCAATTTAGTAAAATCTGATAAGCAAACAAGAAATTCTCCACCAAAAAAAATAGATCAGAATTTTTAAAGCACAGGGGTTTTTTTATTAGTAAATATAATTTTTAAGTGTTTTGATTTTTTTAATGTATGAGGAGGAAAGATATATGGTGACTGCTATATAGTCTATACAGTAACTGCATTAGAGAATGCTGTTACCCAGAAGGCAACGAATAATTAAAATAGATTTTTCAATAAGGAAGCAAGTGGGAGGAAGTGTTATCTGTTCCATTTACATTTTTAAGAAAAGAAGTCAGGTTGGTTGCAAAAACACTGGACAGTATTTCACATTTCTTTAAAGAAGTTCGTTTTGTATTTTCAATTGGATGTCCTTGAGAGTTGGAGCAATAGAAATGGGAAGAAGTTCATTAGCACGAAGTGCATAATTATACACTTGGGGTCTAATAATATGAACATCTGCTTTAATCTAAGAGCTCTTCGGTTAGAAATGTCTAAAGGAGAAAATGACCTTAGTGTGCTAGCTGGTCACGGAATAACTATGAGCAACTATGAGCAGTGAGAAAGACTCAAATAATCCTCAGGTATGTCAGGAGAGGCCTTGCCAGCAATATTGGTAATACTTTACAGGGCATTGGTGAGATCTAATCTGGAGTCATTTGTAAATTGGAGTCAGCCGTGTTCATCAGAGACGATTTCAAGATGAAATAGGAGAGTGAGTGAGTTTTTCTTTTCCTCTGCCTCAGCCTGGAGCTAAGCCGCTCCTGTCACTGACTTCTTTGTGCTTGGTACAAAACCAAAGTAAAGAGTCCCATCTCCTAAAAATTAACGCTACCGCGCTCTTGAAAAGGTGTGTTACAGACGATTTAGAGAAGACACTAGCCTGTTGTAGGTATTTAAATGATAGTATAAATATAGCTTTAAGGCAATTCTTTCAGTATGCATTAATTCAAAAAGAGTATATTTTTGCACATAACTTTATAGACTTTTTTTTTAATCATATAGTTTAGGGTGTAAAATGAATGAGGAATTTGAGGAAGGGGGAAAGACACCTGCTACTTGTAAGAGATTTGGAAAATGAGAGCTCGTGGCAGTATTTCACACTGTCGAAGGTTCTTCGGTTGCAAAGGCAACCTTGCAAACGTCTATCCACTCATGTACCCAGACTGATTTTCTTTTTCTCTTTCTTTTTCTCACTGTCTTTTTTAAGACCTGTCTGTTAAACATCACTAGATTCTATTTTTTCATTACCAACACTAGCATAGTAAAGGTGATTGAGGAGTTTCTGTTCTTGGGCTGCTGTAATTTCCATCACAGTTTTGCAAGGCTGTACAAAGGTGATGTGTTACTGCTGAGTCTTGGGGCACAAGGCATTTGGCTGCATTCTTGTGACAAAGAATTCATAAAACACAATTTATGTGGTGCTTTATGGAACCAGCTGATTAACTGCAGCCCTCAATAAAGGAAAGATGCTGTGTGCAATTGAAGTACAGGTATAAAAGAGTAACAATAAAGAAGACGCAAGTGAAAACAATATATTAAGCTTCTGAGAAGCAGATTCATTGGCAGGTCTTTGTATTTCAAAATAAATTCAGAACCTGCTGATATGTGGTGGTGCTATTTCATGTTGCACGACACTGCTGTTAAGAACAAGGGTTCAGGAACAAACTCCTCCTCCTGACCTTGGGAAACTGAATTACATTAAAGCAGCTTATGTTTTAAGCAGGCCTGGACTTGTGCATCACACTGAGAACTAGTGAAGGCCACAGAGTAGCTCCTGCATTTATCTTGCTATAAAGAGAGTTTATTTTTTATTTTATGGCAAAAAGCCACCAGGTTCCAAACACATTTATGTTTAATTTGTTGACTGGGGATAATTTTTATTACCATATGTCACAAGAAGTGATTATATTTCTTAATATTTATACCTTAAGTTTGTAAATAATCCCCAGTAATGTTCCGGTTATTATTGGAATTCCAATTTCTGTAACTGGAAATTTTGTAAAAAAACCCCATGAAGAGCTTGAGGTTGCTCAGTATATCGTTTGTTTACAAGGTGACTGGAAGTGACTGGGGGTTGGCACATTTTTTCTTCCCTCTGTAGTTTGCACAAGATTTTGCTACACATGATCTAAAGGTTTATCTTCAAGCCTGCTCTGATTATTTAGTAACCTCACAACGTGTTATAACATAGTCACTGGAAAACCTGAAATGTGTCTGGGTAAATGACCGGTTCTTTGTGGTAGAGTTGCTGTGTATATACAACTCTCGTATAGCCAAGTCCTTTGCTAATGCTAAAGACAGTGCTCCTCTGGCAACGTTGATAGTGAAAAATATTGTGGTTTATTTCTCCTGGTGCTTCAAATACATTAATATGGATTAAATGTGTTATATTTTGGACTGGCAGAATCTCTAAGAAAGGTGTTGCATGAATTTAGATTGAAAAGCGTTATTTTTCAAGTAGATTGTCAAGGAGGAAGTTCAGAAGCTTATTTCACTGGTATGGCGAGGGTTTGAGAGTAGCAAGAAAGTTTTTAGTCGTGAAATAATGGAATTACAGTTATTGGCGCAAACTGTGAATGTATTATCATGTCCTTGCCTGATGTCTATCCTAAAGAGTTAACCAATTGGTAGAATCTTTCTTAAAAAGCAGCCATAAATGCAAATATTATCTACTATCAAATTATAGCTTCATATTCTAGATGACAGCAAGACAAATTTCAGCATGCTCAGCGATAGAGCGTTTTCCTTGGCAACATTGTGACCAGTGTATTTTCTTGCCCTGATTCAGATGTGAGAGAATACCAGTCTCTAAGCTCTTCACAGTCTTTGAGTAATTGTCATTTGTTTTTGTCCTTCACCTCTTTGCTCTTCTGAAAACAGATTGTATTCCACAGCAGGGTTTCAGTGATGAGGTACAGCAAACCCTCCTCTAGCAATTGGATGTTTTGACTTAGTAAAGTCACTGCTGCTTGAAAGAGACATTGGCTTCCCTTGAGAACATGTGAGCAATAAAAAAATAAAGCTGTAGATGAGTTTGTATAAGGGCACATAAAATCCGACTTATTCACCGTAGACATATCTGTGAGAAGTAGAAAACTGATTCACTTATTACTAGTGTGACCATTGTATTTGTTTAAGTCATTTTAGAAGCCCAAAGACTCTTTAAAAGTGTTTATTTCCCTGAGGAGACAAATGCAGGATTCTGTATTGCAAGTCAAGTATGCCAGCCTTTAACAAGATTATGAGAGTCTTTTCTATGGGTCTGCAGTGTGAAAAATGTCCTTAGCTGTAGGTCACACTGAGTAAGAGAAGGAAGTAGCCAGAAGACATCCAGCCAGCCAGCTGGTTTTATGGGTACGATGTTAGACTGACTGTAAACAACTGGTTTCAAATTTAGACTGGCGCTTACAAAAGAGCTGGGTGTACACATTCTGCTGAAAATACTAGTCTTAACGCTGTAGGGCAAAGCAATTACAGCATTAGATACTTTTAGGAAATTTATTTTAATAGAACAGAATGCCCTGGGCTTCTGCAAATGACTTCTCTTCCTCCTTCAGAGTACCCAGATGTAAAGCTAAACTTAGCTTGCTTTATTTCACAGATTACTGTTTTGAATACACATTCCTGGCATTATGGCAAGGATGAAGAGTGGCATTGATGCCACAATGATAAGTGCTCTGTAAATGCCTACACAGAGAGATAAGGCACATGGATAGTCACTCACCAGCTAATTCAGGATAATAAATGAAATCTAAGTGAGATGTAATTTATGTTGTTAATAAGTCGCTTCTCATGTTAGTAATATGCAAATCTATGCAAAATGATTTGTTTTGCATAAAGAAATTGGGTTGGAAAGATGCCATGTGGCCTAGCTACCGAAGGTCCTTGACAAATTGCATTTATTGTGCAGTGCTTGCTCCCTCACATGACTCTTCTCCGATAACCTGTATACTCTTAATAGAAGTAATCACAGCCCAGGTGTTTGAATACGTTCTTAATCCAGTTCCTCTTGCTGCCACTAAATACTAACCAACGTGCCTGTTGTGGGCATTTTAACACTTTGTGCCATCAAAACCCTTTATTTGAGTTCTTTAGGCACTTTGCTAATGTTAATGGATTCAACCTCACGTTGCCTTAGGGGTTTGTTTTTCTGCACAGGTAAAAAAATGCACACACGGTTTCTACGATTCATAGAACATACTGCAGGAAACCTCCAGCTGAGGTTTAAAGCTCTTGCTTTAATTGTTGGACTCAGCTTCCTTCCAAAACAATAATTACTCTCCTCCATAGAAAGCCGTTTCTGTTGGACTGCCAGAGGGCTCTTTTCCAATTTCTGCTCAGGCCTTTTGTGTAGACGCTTACCCTGCTTCAGGGACTGTTGTGTCATGCACGTCCTTTTAATTTCTTTCCAGGTTTTGGAGGCCAACTTCTCCCTCACTTTTTTGAATGGCTGTCTTCTGCTGAGAAGTGTTAATACCATTTGCAGAGACCATCTGCCCTCTCGCCAAGTCAGAGTACTTGGGTTCTGCAACACTTGCCAGCTTTTCCACTTTCAGCAAAGCTTCTTCTCCTCTCCTTCCCCATACATTTCTAAATATAAATTAGGAATAGCAGTCAGCTTTTTATAAGGCTCTGTCAGTCCTGTGGATAAATTCCGTGTTTATTCTCTCTCACTCCCCATTTGATTCCCCACTGACTTTTGAATGTGCTTGTCTTCTCTTCGGGCCTTTTTCCCTAAAACCAGTACTGTGCAAATAATTGATTTTTCAGTTTACTGACTGGACTGGAAAGTCAGGATTTGAGGGGGTAATTCTTCATGGTAAAGTAAAAGACCTTTTAAAAAACTCTTTTAAAATGAAATCTGACAGTTTTTGAAGCAGAGACATCGCTTTGAAATGAATGTGCTTAATTTCAGCATTTCAGTGCTTCAGCTTGTCGATCTCAATTTGTAAATTATTTTGATTGTCTCAAAACTCCATTTTCCAGCACAGAAGCTGTATGCCAAATAATAATAATAACAATAATAATAGAAGTCATCATTTTCTCCCCAGGAGTGCAGTAACTTCCTATGGTATTAGGTATTTTCTGTTAGCGATGATTTTGCTCGTATGTAACTCTGCTCGCTTGTGAAGGCTTTTCAGTTCTGGCATACTTCAGAGACACTTTGTCATTGCCTCTGTATTTTAGCCTCCTGTTCACATTCTTAATCTGGCTCTGCTCTAAATAGCAAAAAATCATGGGAAGTTGGAAGAACGTTCTGGAGAGCTACGACTGTACGTTCTCCTAAATGGCACTGGGCATTGGCCATCATCACAGAGCATTAGGCTAAATGAACCTGGTATGACCATCCCATATTCTTTTATTCCTGTCCCCCAGGCAATTGTTTGTCTCCCTCGGTCTCGGAAGACACCCATTGTTCCTTGCAGTTCTGCTCAGGGTCCACCTGCTCATATAACCTTTGAATGCAGATTTAGACGTCCTTGCCACTTGGCCAAAATGGAACCAGCTCCACCAAAAGGACGTGAAAGCAAAACTCCATTTCTCTTCTTCTGCACTGGAGTAATCTAAGGATAGTTCATAGTGGCTCTGTGCATTGTCACTGTTGTGACAGATTATCCTTCCGTATCAAGGAGACATAACTGGCTCCTGCATCGACCACATCAGTGATTCAAATTACTCCTGAAATAGCATTTTCTGGTCTCTGTTGAAGTACATGGTAATCAGTTCCAAAAAGCCACAGTGATGATTCTCATTTCTGTGTGTTAGAAATCATACTTTACCATATTCTGAAAGGAAATGAACAGTTTTTTACTAAAGTGCTTTGAGTACTTATTGTACATGGTATACAGTAAGTGGTATTATCATTATAGAAAACTCTTTTTTCTGTCTTTTCTTTTCATGATTGTTTTACCTCAAATAGACTTTAGATCTCTCAGTATTAGTGACTTGTGCCATACGCAGAGGTCTGGCAGATGCCAAAAATCAGAAGTTGTAGAGAATACCTATTTTCAGTGGAGTTCTCTATGTGGTAGAGTTGTCAGTTGCTTTAACACTCTCTGGACAATCAACCAGACAAGATCTCTGCCTGCTGTAAATCCACATAGCTCCATTAAAGTCAGTACTGATTTATATCAGTGGAGGACCCGTCCTGGAGTATTCACAGTTTGATGGCCTCCTCCTTTCAACAGAAATAAAGCCAACTCCGAAAGAACAGGAGTTTAAAGCAGTTCAGTTCACAACAGTTCATAGGAAGTGTGACCCTTCTCATTGCTATTATATATATTTAGGATTCTGTTAATGGCCACCTTAGAAAATTAGAAGTATGTATAATGTGGGGGTATATTCTCCTAGCTGCCCTAAAGATACGTGTTAACCACTATTAGAATGGAAGGCAAAAGCAAACATGCTATTAACCAATGCAGGATTTGTGCATTAATCCAAAGGTTTATTACCATGTTTCTCTTCTCTTCTCACACCTGAGTGTCACCAGCCTGGGAATTATGCAAGATCATGTTTTCACTTTTTTCAGGAAAAGTGTCTTTTGAAGCTCCCTGAATGGGGCTTTAAAACCTTTGATAATTGAAATCATTCTCAGGTAATTGTTTGGTTTTCAAAGTACACCTGAAAGTGAGAGAGGTTGCTGAGTCCATCTTTCAGATATGATTAATTCAACGCCTTTTCTGTATTCAGTATGATACAGATTTTAATTACATGTTTGTCTACCATTTAGTCCATAGCATCGTTTTCTCATTCAGTACAGAATGTTCCTGTTTTGGCCATATGTCACCTTGCATAGTAGAGGAGACAACAGTTACATTGTATTTCTCCAAAGCTGCAGAGCACAAGAGGCAGCAAATTGCAAAGGGTGAAGAAAACAAAGAAAAAGAAGTCACATAGGCAGAGCAGTTGATGTGTGCTGCCCTGGAGAAATTCATTCTTGTGCAGTTCCTGGCACTGATTTCCATTGTAATGCTGCCCATCTTCCTCCGCCAGATTGTTCACGAAGGTCACTAGCTGCACCTTCTAATTTTCCAGGTTCCTGATCTGAAACTCTGAGGCCTCATTTGCAGAAGTGCTGAGCACCCACAACTGAAGTGAATGGTCAGTGTGAAGTGAACTTGTTAACAGTTTCCAGACACTGTGATAAAGCAGGTCCTCAATGCCTAGAACAAGTTATCCAAAAATTGACTAGCAACGTCTGTCTTGTATTACAAATGCCTTGCTTTGTAATTTGAATTGCTATATAATAATCTCTATGAATGGTATAGTGGCAACAAACAGCACTGGTGATTGATTAAACACTTCAGCCTCCCTTCAGAGTTTAATTAAACTTAGCAGCTCTTTATTGCTTTGTAGGCTACAAAGCAATAGAGATTATTGCCATTTTAGTAGGGAATAGAGTAGCTTCTCTGCATGTTGGTTGTGGTTTTTTCCCCTTTCTGAAAGTCCTCCTAGACACGAGCAGATTGTTAACTTGCTTATGAGTTTTAACCACTTGAAAAAACCAATCCCCCCTTTTTTAGGGTGAATAACTGGGACGTAGCTGTAGAGCTTCATAGAAGTTTTCAAGCCGATCTCTCTGACAAACTCAGCAGCGTCTCATTAGGCGAGCTCTCCCCAGCCCACGCAAAGGAGCAGCAAATCATCGTGTTTGAACTGCTGAACCCCTCCAGCCAAAATATTTCTGCTTGGACCATACATTATTAAGCTTTCAGGAGTTTTGTGATAGAGGTAGGAAAAAGAATGAATGAAAAAAGGATCCTGCCTATCTCCACTAAACAGTCTGCAGATACCTGTGTAAGAGCTTGAATGCCTTAAAACTGGGGAATAGGATATTGGTTTTCAAAGACCCCTTCCAGCCAGAGCTGCACTTCTCTCTGTATAATAGGATTCTTTCTAAAATGCCATTAAAGAGGGGTTTTCTCCCTTCTGGGGTTTGGGGTTTTTTTGTTGTGGTTGTTCATTTCTAAGAATTTTCCTGTAAGGAAGGCACACTACAGTAAAGTTTGATATCCTTTTGATATAGGGGCCTTCATATTTTTTATTAATTCATTTGACACCTATAGTGCCATTCCCTTATTTCTGTATCCCCGTGAGTGCATTCTGGGGTTATGTTATCACTCCATATATATTTTCTATATTTATATATTCATTTTACTTATATTTTTTATATATATTCTTATATTTTATACTCCTTGTCCAGCCCTTCTTAGAAAAAAACTTTCTGCTACTGATAAAGAAATTGTTCCAGGAACCGACCTCCTTTCTTCACCTGTCTCCCCATCCCTTTTCCTGGGAGAATTCTTGTGCTTAGCTATTGGAAAGGAATGGCAGGGCAGCATCAAAGTGTCAAAAGGAGAGTCTCTAGTTTTAATGCAATACTTTCAGATGATGGGTCACATCCTCCATATTTGCTCTGTGCTCTTGTTGAGTGGATATATTGGCTTCTCCCTATTTTCTCTCAGCACTTGCAATACCCTCTTTTCTTGTGTGGCCTTGGGTCCCTTTGCAGTTAGTGCCACAGTTTAAAATGGTAACGAGAGAAGAGCATTCCCTGCCGCTTGTTCTACAAAGTACTCAGTTATAGGTTCACTTTTGATACTTTTTAAGTTTCATACCAAAACAAACCAAGCCCAAAACACAACAGCAGGAAGAGGATTAGCACTGGGTCATAATATACTTTCCATTTCAAAACCATTCTTTCTGAGGGTCTCAAACCCTTTAAGGGTGAAGGGTAACTAAAGCTGCCCACATCTCCATAAAGAGTAGATTGTTTCACACAACATAAATACATGTGAACTATTGGCAGAGTAAAATCAGTACCAATCACATGGCCATCTTACTCCTTTCCTGAATAATTTTTATCACTGTCATGAGAACAGTCATAGTCTGCCATTTACTCTTCTTCCTAGCTTTTTTCTGGGTTGCAGAATATGAACATACAGTATATATAACCTATAAAAGAGTCACTTGCAGTATGAAGTTAACCTTTTAAAGATTCGGTATTTTGATTATTTACCATTCCACCTGTTCCTCTCAGATTACCAAGGCAGCCAAAGAACAGGAGTGACCAGGGAGTCAAACTGAAGAACCATGAAAAGGTCATATTAGAAAATGTATAATGCATTTAGTGTGTATTATTCTGCTGCCTCTTAAAGACTTTATGGGGGATTAAAAACCTCCCTCTTGTGACATAGCTCATAATGAGAACTGAAAATGTCACAACATAAATTGATTTTATGTTAATGATTGTAGCAAGAATGGGAAAGATTCAAATATTACTTTTTCCACTAAACCTGCTGTTGCGATGTTGCAGTGTTGTGCTGCTTCATGTTTTCAGCATTCGTGGCATGTTTGTGCTTGGGCTGAAGACTGAGCACTCCCCATGTAGGAACAGGCACTCGTCTTACCTTGTGCTTCGCACGCTCGCAATTACAGGAGGGAACAAAGAGCTTCAACGTGTAAATTTAAGGAGGCCAAACCAGTAGCTTCGTTGCTCTGAGCCTGATCAGTATCACCAGCACAGCTCCTCCTAATTGGACTTGGAGGTGAAGAGCAAGCAAAGCAAAACCAAATTTCCCTCCATGTTGGGCTCCCTGGGCAACTTAAATGTTCTGTTCCATTTCCTCCGTTGATGGGCTCTGTATGTTGGTATCCGCCCAGTCTTATAGTTGGAGAAAACACAAAAACTTTTGAGTCTAACTTAGACCATGCTTTAGAATAAAATGTAAACGTATGCAGTTTGTGTGTGGGCCTGCATTACTTGCATGCTGTTATTACCTGCTCTACTTATTCTGGACGCTGTTCACTTCTGGGAGAAGGAGGGACTGAATGCTGGCACCCTCCTTACATTATTCTGGGTGTGAGACTAAAATATACGCAGTAACGTGGATGATCTGAAAAGACCTCTTTGACCCAGTAGAATTGAATGACTTTCGAGTGAACAAGTCAGGCAACTATTGCAGCGATAGTGCTGTGTTTTCCTCTGTCTCTAGAAAGTACTAACTTCAGCAGAATAACCACAAAAACACTTTCACGAGTAGCCTTATGATATTTGTGTAGTACCTGGTGGTCAACAGTTCTGAAAAACAGGTTGGTAAAGTAGGGTGGAGTTCAAAGCAACTAGTCGCTCTCTTAAAACTGCTAGTGATCGGGATTTCACCCTTTTGTATTCCCCGCAGAAGGATATTGAAATATATTTTCCAGAAACGGCTCGCTAGTGTTTCAGATGTCTCATAGGTATGTAGATAAGAAGGAAAAGATTAATATCACTGTAGCCTAATTCTAAACAAGATATCAAGATACTTTTCACCAAAGCACTTTCTAACCACTTATTCTGCTAACTTTCTGCAAATTCCTTGAGAATACAGTATAGCCTTGGGTTTATCTGCACATGGAATCATTCTTGAAGGAAGCAGAT
Source organism: Elanus axillaris (assembly GCA_026212715.1). NCBI lineage: Eukaryota > Metazoa > Chordata > Aves > Accipitriformes > Accipitridae > Elanus > Elanus axillaris. The sequence goes on along the minus strand of JANZLQ010000044.1, from coordinate 17,059,409 downwards.
GTGCTTTTTCTTGTCTATAAATAACTTCATATGTAAACAAGCTCTTACTGATACTCCACAAGAATTCTGGGAAGACACGCTAAAATAAAAACACAGATTTGCAGAAAAGATTTTTAAAAGGCCAGTAACAAATGACATACTTAAGGAATTGACAGATATCTGCCAGGAGACAAATAAATGGGAACAACAGATAACAGTGAATGGAAGCTTCTTCCAAGATTTGCCGCTTATATGAAAAACTCACAGTATGAAAAAGGGCAAGGTAGGCATTCAGATTTCAGCATTAAATACCCATTTCTGTTCTCAGTTTCCTGGAAGGGAGAAAAAAGTTGCCAGAGTTAAAACTTTGGAAGCGAAAAATGTAATTGCTTGATATTACCAATTTGAAAGTCCAATCAATCCATTTTTTGCCTTACTGTTAGCTACTGGAACTTTGGGAGTCTAAATCGAAGAGAAAATAGAGAACTTCAGTTGACTCTCTCAAGAACTGTTGACATTATACATTATACATTAAGATGTAGCTGGTCATTTCAATTGGAAAATCAATGAGAAAATGAGATTTGAGGCCCTGTGTGGTGTAGCAATGAGAGAAGGGAACTCTGTGTCTCATCATCCCTCTTATTGTACCTTCCTTCCTAAGCCGTGCCCCTGTCCTCCAGTGCATCTCAGTCTCTTTCTTTTCCCTCTCCATCACTCCTCAGCCGGCTTACACGCACTCTCCGTATTGGCATCCTGTTCTGTCCTCTCTCCGCAGCTCATACGCTCTATCCCCGCTGTGGATCCGCCTAGTCTCCTGGCAAAAAGTCACCCTCTTCGCATACTCGGAATGTCTCAGAATCTGTCCTGTGCCACCAAAAACTTCAGTTCATGTCCAGCAAACTACCTGAGCACATACAGATTGGCTCTTTCCTTTCCCCCCATCCATTTGTTTGCTCCTGACTCTCTTCTCATGAGCACAAGACTTCATAAAGAGATTGTCTCTAGAAAATGCTTCTCTTCTATATATGAGCTACTGCAGCTCTTCGGCCCTGATCTTTCATCCTAGATGTATTTTGTATATTCCTAGATTCCGTTCCTAGGTGGGATTTGTATGTTATTCCTCATCTGAACTACATAAATAACTTGAGGAAAAGATCATATAATAAATATTATTCACTTTGTTATAAATATTCACAGGTAAATCTGTGAAGGATGCTCTGCAGTATGAGCTAATGTTCTTTTCAGAACGAAGGCATGCCCGTTAAGTAAAACCTTAGTGTATAGCTTCAGCTTAAAACCTGCTGCAATTTTATCTGACTTTCGTCTGATTTCAATTCAAGCATTTGCTTGCATGTGTAAAGTCATTTCAATTAGTTTCTTCCCATTATCTCTACAGCCCTGTGAGTAATTGCTGCTGTCTGTGAAAGAGTATGTGTTAATATTTTGTTAGACACCTTTGTAACAGATGACTTTTTACTCTGATTTTCACTGACTGATAGGCGTGATAAAGGGTAACTTTTCCAAAAAGGCTAGTCTCTTTGAACTTGCAAGCCCATTTGACAAGTAAACAGGGTTCTTGATTTATAATATTCCACGTGGAACATATTGTGATTTGATTCCTAACAATGATGAAATAGTGCCATTAACACACACGGAAAATAGGCAGAAATTTTGTTTCGAATCAGAGCAAACAGAAGATCTGCCCACTTCATGACATTTGATGCCAGGCTTATTTTCACCTAATCGAATTTGTTTCAATGAATGGCAAATTAAGAAATTACAAATATAACATTTTCATTTAAACCCGTGACCTTCATTCCCAGAAAATCTCTGTATTTTCCATTAAGAAGTTTGTACTCTGGATGGAAGAAAGTGGATTAATATGCCACTGGTCAGCAAACTGTGCATGTAAATCCCTTCAGCTTGTAATTGTTATCAAACTGGTTCACTGCGCTCTGCATAAAGTGTTAAGTCTCTTGGTCGGCGAGTACATAGACCTCTGTTTATTCTGAGAAACTTGTGAATTACTGTAACTCATTTCAGATTTATAGTTTCACCATCTTTAAATTGATGTAGGTTTTTACAAGGAAATGAACAGCCTTTTCTTTTTTTTTTTTTTTAACAAACCACTGCAATTTAATGCTTATAGGATTTATCTGCCTGTGGATCAGCAGCATAACACAATTTTAATTACACCTACCACACTTCACTGAATCCTCTCATTCTGTAGCAAAGTCTTATCACAGTAAAGGTTCATGAGATGTGTTGAGCTCTGCTGAGCCCTAAGTCACAAGGTTTGCATTTTCATCATTAAAAAAAAAAAGCCAATCATTTACCCTTCTGTCTCAGAGGGAAGTGATAGTTAATATTATATAGAGAAATGATGGAAAATACAAACTACTAAGGGCCTCTGTGGTTAAGAAATCAAGTGCAAAACCTTCTAGAAAATATTATTAGAGAAAAAGGAAGGAAGTGTTGAAGCAGGTCAGGAACACTATATTGAAATAATTATTATCAGTTGTTCGTTGTGTATTAATACATGGCTAAGTGGGTTTTACTACTTTCTTTGCAGTGCAGATATAGTTCCTTGGATAGTAAGGCTTTGTATCGGACCACTCATACTTAACTGCAGTGTTTTCTGAATATGTAGATATTAATTCATTGCAGCTTGCTTTATTGATGTATGTAAGAGGCAAGGAAACTAATGAAAGGAGGTCATGTCCAATGGCAAAGACCTGCAAGTGCTTCTACACGTGCTGTCCCTGTGCCTCGTTAAATCAGAAGTGTCGTTTCCTCACAGCAATCACAGAGGGGGGCAGAAGGCTTCAACGTCTATACTTTAATGGCTTCAACACAATTTTTCCCAATTTCAGAATCATCAAACCCACAGAGAGGAATTACCTGCCTTGAGAACTATCTTCCTTTATTGCACTGAGATATATTGGAGGCCTTTTTAACAAAGGCTACACAACCTGTTTGCCGAGCTCCCTTTCGTACTTGTTGAGCATCTAAGTCAACTCAAACAGTAGTAGACGTTGTGATTCCTATCTGGTTTGGGGCAAAACTGGGAGATGGGCGGAAAAGAGAGACCCAAGAGAAAGGCTCGGCAGTTCCCCAGGCTGCTTGGCAGTTACCGGTCATGCAGATAGCAGGGAAGTCCCCGCAGCTGCTCCTTGGAGATTTAGTTTTGTGGGAAGGGAAATATTTCAGGGCGAGTTTGGGGATGGCTTTGACACACGTGGCATTGGAGAGTTACATGGGCTTCAGCTGTTGGGATATAGCAAACAAATTTGAAGCAAAGCAGGCTTTGTTAGTTCTGTTACTTAGAGCACTATTTATTTTCTTGTTTTTTATATATAATTATTGACTGATGGTAGTAGTTTGTCTTTACATTGGAAGAATAAAAATACATGTACAATAGAGGAATGAGGAGGTAATTTCAAGGAGTTCTTAGGAATATTTCCTTAGTGATTTTGGATTGAGTGCATCTGTAAGTGACTGGAGAGAAGACAATCTGAAACAGAGTTCTTAGTCAATGTGCTGTCATTCACCATTCTGTGCTCCTTGGCATATCATGTAACGTCTCCGAAGTTTGACAGCAGCAGTACAGCACAGTAGTACGGTACTTTTCGAAGTAGAGATAGGCCAAGCACAGATGGCTGAATTGCATCCTGTACAACCTCTCAGTTAAATAAATATGGAATAATTTTACCGATACTACTAGTTTTTTCCAGATTTACAGTGAAGTAAATCATGCCGTGAATTCTGGATTTTTTTCTTTACCTCCGTATCATCCATCCCAATTAGTGGGTTTTCTTTCTGACACTGTGCCAAATTGTTACCTTAATTTTCTTACCCTTTGGAAAATATATTTTGTACATCTGGAAGGGTCTACATAGTTCTCTATTTTAAGATAGCTTTCTTCTAACAATTTACTTGCTTAAGATAGTAAGGGAGTCAGATATTTGCTATGCCCATTTCATGCAAGCAGAATAAAAAGATTTTCTAAGCAAAAAGTTTACAACCTACAGAAAGCAAAGAGAAGAAACAATGCTGGCAATGCTAATTAAAAATGTGACAATACAGGTCAGCAGTATGGGCAGTCTTACAGACAGTGCCTCAGAGCCTAATTATCATGCATGTGTCTGGGTTTGTGTAGGCATCAGGTTAAAGTTGCCTTTTAAGAAGTATTCTGAACATGACTGTGCAGGTGTTTACAGAGAGTTTCTGACAAGTATGACAAGAAAAGCTCAAGATACTTTTTACAAAACTTAGCAACTGGGTAATAAAGGCTGTCATGGTTAACAGAGAGAAGTCAATGATGGCTTAGTAGAGGTATGATTAGAAGTAAAATAGAAACTGTAAAGGGTCTTGAAACAGGCTTACAGCTTATGTGAGGTGCAGTGGGGACTGGGAGGCTGGTGGAAAAATACAGGCAGCAGAGGATAGCATGGTCAGCACGAAGAGCTGGGCTGCATTATCTTTGCAAAATTATCTTTGCAGAAGCTTTTTGAAAGGATATGAAGAGGAGATGGTGGGACTCAGTAAGGCCAAAGGAAAGGGTGTGAGAAGAGTCAGGAGGAAAGCTGATGAAAGCTGCTTACACGTGAGAGTGGATTGGAAAAGTCATCTTTTAAACTGTCGTTTACTGACTTTGCAAAAAATTTAAGGAGAGCAGAAGTTTGAGATAGTCCCGGGAAAGGCTACAGCCCCACTTCAGGGTAACGGAGGGTGCAGGAAGATCAATGAAGGGGTTTGAACACAAGAGAGGCATGATGAGGAGATCAGTTCTGCCTGTGGGGATCTTAAGCTGACAAGTTGGCATTTGTGAAGAGATGTATGAAACATGGACAGAAAATTCAATCTGATGAAAAAAAAAAGTTAATCCATCAGTCTTTCACATGCGTGTGTTGGAAACTGAACTGAGTTTGTGTTTGTGGAGGACCTTGCTCAGATTGCTGCAGAGAAGCACAAATGGGACAGGTAGAAGACAGGCAGAAAAATGTGGGAGGCAGAGCCATGGGAGAACAAGATCCTTCAGAAAACTGCACTGAAGGTAGCTGAGACTTGAAGAAATAGAGAAAGAGCAGCTGGCATCAACGTTAGCCAGATACAGGCCACTTGAAATGAATTAATTTGGCTTTACTGATGTGCACAAAGTGGATGCTGAGCTGGAGAGGAAATCCTGGTGGTGCTTTGGGATGGGACCCAAGGCACCGGGCAGGGAGCGCAGTGAGTGTCCAGGCAATGGAGAGGTCACTGGAGTTTATGGTAGAACTGCAGTAACTAATGAAAAGTGATTTCACATTTTAAAAGGGAAAAGCCATAGCGATACTTATACTAGACAGCTTTTATTTAACAGAGTTTTACAAATTTATTCTGATGGCAGGGACAATGACATAATTGGGAACATCTGTAGCATTTGCCCAGGCAACACCAGTTAACAAAAGATACATTTTTTTTAATTGAGTAAAATATACCAAACTTTTTGAAAGTGAACTGATGGTGAAAGCAAGGGGAAAGAAAAGCGGGTATCATTTTCATTTTCTAAACAAGCAGAATAATGATCTTTAGAATTCAACACAGCAGCTATTGAATTTTTTATTCTGCGATACCATAAAAGATGCAGATGTACAACAAACACAACTCCCACAAAAACAACTGGGTGAAAAAGGCTTACTGAGATGTGGATAACTGAATTTCCTTTTACAGAAAAAGCAATTGGCAGATCAATAGCCAAAAAATCCAGGTCTTGAAAAATCAGTGAATGTTCAGCTACAACTATACTGCAGATCTTAGTTCATCTCTATGAGTGCTTCTTCCCCTCATGGGAGTTCAAGAATGACATCATTAATCTTTCTTGACCTTTGCATTTATTTCCTAGCATATGGATTTACTTACTTCTGAGAATTCCAAGTTACTGTACATGTGTACATATTCCATCATACTGTATATACAAAGTAATGTGTAGAGAATTGATATATATCCTTTTTCCTTTTGCTTCTTTTAAAAAGTGCAAGAGGGTACTGAAAGGGGAAAACAATCATTTCTTGTTCTAAAGCAGGTCAGCCCAGGAACTGTGCAACCAATTTGTAAGCTGTGAGACACTGCCAGACATGAGGTTCCCCTCCACGACCCTACCAGCCGTTCTGTTCCCCGTCTTATTGTGTCCTGACGTTGGCTCATATAACACATCTCTCACGTCTGCAGTAAATCCCCCCAAAAGTCAGTTCTTTTTATTGGGCGCTCGCTTGCTGGCTCACAGAGGTTAGCACAGGCTACCCCAGCACTGAACTTACTCCCCACAAAGTACTTAATTGCGGTAAGTTATGTTGCCTCCACACTTAGAGCTGCGTCCTGGTGACTGATGACACATCACCTCCACCTCTGTGGTATCTTTAAAAAATTCTTTAGACTAATGCTTTGTGCTGCTACCTTGTGACTCTTTGCTGTAAATACACCAGTGCCTGAGTTTGCATCTTCTGGCTTTCCTGTTCAGCGTACCTCTGGTGACAGAAAATATATAGACTTGTTTTCATGAAATATGGCTGCTTGAGAGGTTTTTTTTAATTACTTCTGAAATTCTGTTACACAGTAAAAAAGCCTTGTAGGTTGAGTTATTCTCACTTTATAATTTTGACAGTGCAATACAGTACAATTGAATTCCTCGGGTTTTCCTGCTTTTCTGTTACAGAGATTTTGAGGGTCTCAGTTAAATCATCCTATTTGCAGACTGATTACTAGGAAGGGTATGTATCATTCAAAGTTTAAAATATCTTGCTGGGAACAGATTTTAATCTTTCCTTTTTTTTTTTTCTTTTTTTTTTTTGTTTTTATGGAGTCCTGTGGAAATATTATATCCTATTCAACTATATGTTTTCACAACGTTTTATATTTTCATCTGTGTTTAATGAAGCATGTAAAATATTCCTCACTTTTTGCACTTTAGAAATCTGTAGAAATCATTTCTTTTCCTGCTCTTTGTCAGATAATTTCTTCAGGAGTATAAAGAAGGACTGAGGATTTGGTTTACTTTTCCAAAAGAAAAGCTGAGCATGAACTCTTTCATGCATGAGCTGTTTTTTTCTATGTTTGTATAGCATTTAGCATGATGGGTTAGTTAGAGCTACCACCTTCTCAACTACGCAGTGCTGGGATTTAGAAATTTGGCAAAGGTTCAAAGTCTCTTGGGGACCAGTCTGGCAGGACAGACTGCACTCAGAATTGCTTGCTTTCTAATTCAGCACAGCGCTGTTTCATTGCTGCTTTCTAGGAATCAAAATGGGCTTTTGCAGGAGCCCCTGCGTGCCAAGTTCCTGGCGAGGCTTCGGGGTGCTGGATCTGGAGCACACAGGGCATTTCCCTGCCAGCTCAGCCCCGGCTCCTCAGCCCTCAGGGCAAGCAGGATTTCAGAACTCTTTCTGTGCCTCTGGCTGGATGAGATGCTCTCTGCCCAGGCTGTGAGCAGGTACTTTGAGTCAGGAGCGTGAGCATCTGACCTTAGGGCTTGGACTCTTTTCCAGCAGCCATTGAACTAAAATTTGGATGATTTAACACCCGACTTGGGGACACCGAAGTACTTACCATGCTGAAGGTCACATTCGATCACTCTAGTCATGATGGATATGAGAGCAGAAGACAGCTCGGGGGAAATCTTCTTTATTTTTATGAGACACCCTAGGATCCCACCATGCTTGTGGTATATATAGATAAATGTGTACTGCAGGGAATTGGTTCTTTTCTTCATGTCTTGTTTAGTAGAAAATAAAAAGGATCTATACGCCACATGAAGAAAAGCAAGGCGTATTAACCTGTAGAGCTGCAAACACTGCTTTCTTTGGTGCGGGGTGAAAAAGGGACAGGAAGGAAAGAGAGAAGGAGGAGGAGAAGTATTTAATCCCCATGTGTGACACTGCTTAGATAAATACTTCTAGATTAGCTATCAAACCATTAACTGCTACACTCAGTTGTGGTCTGCTGCTACATATGCTGTTTTGGTTGAACTTTCGTGTTTTCTCTGAAGAACCGATTATGTTTGGATACCAATCAAAATTACATTTTCTGTAACAGGATACTTGTTTTCTTATCTCTTTTTCTACAAGCTATTGTTTTTCAATGAAACCAAAACCAGCAAAGGTCAGGATTTATGCAATAACATTAGCTGTGAGGCAAAGAGGGAGCTGGAATAGAAGCTGGAAGCCAGCCATTAACCATGGCAAGCTCTCTTCTTTCTTCTCACAATGTATCACTTGTTCATGAAAGAATATTAACACCCTCTGTAGATACCTTCTCTATATACACTGTTGGAAATGTGTAATGTTGCTCTTAATAACAACGTTCCATTATTTTCTATCTCACAGTTGTCAATAAATCATTTGTTAAATGAATCAGGCCTTGTGAACTTGTACTGACAAGATTGATTTCTGCGTGACATTTCTTTGGGAAATGAATTAAATCTTAGAAAGAAAAATGTGTGCGCAGTGGCAAAGTGTACTTTCATGGAGAGGGTATTTATGATGAATAGGAGGAGGATAGAGTACACATGCTTCAAAGAACACATTCTTGTAATGATGCACAGTACTAATATGATCTGAAGTAAAGATGGTAAGATCAGAAGCTTTCAATGCAGAATGATTACCATTTCCTTTGAAAGCATTATTTACTATAAATTCCTGAGATACTTTTAGAAATACATTGAGTTCTTTCGTTGTAATTTACATAAGTCCTTATTTGTTTGTCTCTCCTTGGTATCCGTCAAAATAATTGGGCTTTCAGCAGTGCTTTTTGCAGGCAGGTGGCTATGAATCCAAGGGTGATTTTTTTGTCTTTACTGCTTGTCTTTACAACCAAAGGAGGCTCCTCTTGCATTATTACTCGTATGGGGGTAGCTCTGTGATTCTGCCTGCCGTGCAAAAGAGTCAATGTTTGTGTCCTTCACCTGTTGTTGCGTAGATTCTTAAATCCAATCTTCTCATGCTGTCAGTGAAGGTTTCAGGAAGAACAAAAGAAAAAAAATTCCCAGTGACTCCTCTAAGATTTTCTTAACATTATAAGTGCATTCTCTCATGTTTAGTTACTTAGAGCTATGGCAAATGAACAAAACATTTTCTAAAACTGATGTTTGTAAAAATATTTGAGAACTTTACACTTGAAAGAAGTGTAAACTTTCATTTCTTACCCTGGAAGGCTTTGTAGTGTTCTTATGTGGGAACAGGGTGGAGAAATGCCTGTAACAAGAGCACAACTCCACTGCCTTGACTGCAGTAGCTTAGTTTGAAACTGTCGGGTTGATTTCCAAACCCATTTTGCAACCAAGTAGCCAAGAAAATACTATGCAGTGAGCTGAAATCCACACTATTCCAATTTACGTGAGTGTAAATCTCACCTAGTCCACTTGATCTATTTGTAATGTAATTCTTTCTATGCACCTTCACCATGGGATAAAAGAAATGCTGTGTTTTGCAGAACAGTCCTGATCGAACAGTAATCAAACTGTGTGAAGTACCAGCAGATCATTCATGTCTGCTTTGTTCCAGAGTTTAGCCAAGTTTAAAGCAAATACTTCCACTTACTAATAATGTTGATATTTAAATAGTTGTGTTTGAACGGCTGAAGTATATCAGCAGATTTTTTTCTCAGATCCTTGGTTGGCTTGTGTTGTGTTTGGTTGATGAAATACACATCAGCATTTCTGCTAAAAGGGAATGCCTAATACAAGCCTGTATGACTGTAGGTAATTTTTGGTCTAATGGATTAGACTGTAGTTTACAGTCTTGGGACAGGAGAGACACCCTGAAACCTCCTTCACAAGTCTACAACATATTGCCCTGTTTTTCACTTCTTCCCTCCCTCCCCACCGAAGGGAGCCGACCTCCATCATCACTGATGAGTCAACATCTTCTTCCCAAACTCCTTCAAAGCATTTTACTCTCACACCTATTTATTGGGGGAAAATTTGGTACATTAGTCTCTCAGTATTACTGCTTTTCTAGATAAACAGCAAAAAGAACCCTCTTGAACTCCATGACTATAAATATTTATATTAACACTCCTAAACATTTGTACAAATCTTTTGCATGCTTGTTATTGGCCATCATCTCTTGCCTAGAAACCAGGAATAAAAAGACTTTCACCTCCCTAGATAAAAACCATTCCCTTGTGCCCAAGCCATTTGTAAATACACGCTGAAAACAAGGACTTGATAGCCCCAGAAGTGCAGGACTGCCTCTGTTAGCCAGGAGGAAATGATAAATGAAGAAAGATAAAGAAAGCAATCTTTGGTTTTTAGTGCAGGACATGATTGTTGTGTTTTACTTGGGCAGTTTTCAGAAACTAAATGGATAGTTTGGCATCACTGTTACAATGTTTATACCAGTTAGTGGCCTCAGCCCCCACAGATTACTCCGCAAAACCCTGTTCAGTTAATGCCCATTACACGCGCTGTGTACCTGCTCAAGTGTTTCTTTTCCAGATGAAAGGTTATCACTAGAATCAAGGGAAACATTAAAGCTTCCTCAAATCAAATTATTCAGAATAGTCTTAATTGGCCTAATAAGTAACTTTATCCAGTTTCATATATAGGTTTTTATCATTAATTAGCATTACTCATACATAGTTTTACTCATTTGGATTTACTCATCCAAATTTAATATTGATACTTTAAGCTATTCCACAGATGACTTTTTAAACAAGAGTTGATTATGAAATTTACTGAATCCTTTCAGGACAAAACTTATCAACCAAACTGCAATCCTCTAATAGCCCCACAAAAATCAAACCACCCAATTCTGCCATTGGCTACCCTGTGACCACATTGGCTAGCAGAGGATTGAGATTTGGGACACTATCGTCCTGAAGGATAATTGTGGGTATAGTGTCTGACTCTTGCCATTAGAAAAGTAGAATTATACTGACTAAGTGTGTAGATTTGTGCATACCAGCTATGATCAGGCATAGCACACATAGTAGGAAATTATTTTTAATCCTTTGCAATGACACACACAAAACAGCTTGCTGGTTATTAGCTTACAATAAAATCATGGGACTTCATTCCTTTAATGTAATGACTGCTTTTTTGGAAAATGACAGAGATAGCAAATATTGTACCAAAGGCCTGTAAGCCTACAGATATTTTAATGTCCTGCTTTTAACGTCCAAGAACTGGGGGACAGGAGGGGGAATGGGAAAAGCACATTCCAGCTCTGCAGTGAATTAAAAAAATAGTCAAATTAAAAGGGCCAGAGTATGAAAACATATCCTTGCATCTTTAAGGAGCATCAAAGGAATAATGAAATCTAAAATGCACAAGGCTACTTTTGGAGGGAGACTGAAAGATATATTCAAAAAGTCTTTCAGCATACTGCACCTGTGGAAATCAGACTCAACTTTTAGTTGCACCCAAGTAAATTCGGAACCTTGGAAAAGCAGAATCAGGTCCATCATCTAATTTTAATTATATGGTCTAAATCTACTGAAATGTGGGGTATGAACTGGACAGCCTGATAAATGAAAAACTCTGGACAAAACACTGGTTTAACTAAAGGATTAATTTCTGTAGATACTTCCGTACAGTGTAAAAGAAACCTGCCAGAAGCATGGCCTCGCTGTCCCCAAATATAAAGCTGCCACTGGAAAGCTGCTGGGTTTTGCACAACATAAAATTTTATCTGGAGCTCCAAATCCTCAGTTCTACAGGATGCCTTGCTGGACCTTTTACAAAATTTAATTGCGAATACTTGGAGAGCATTGATCCATGGCCGCTCTGATTAAATAATTATTCTGAAGAACACTTATGAGGGCTGACAGGTGATGGGTCTGAAAGAACCGCACTAGATCTACATTCAAACGAGTGCTGCTGGCCCCCTCCCAGAACATTGCTCTTTCCTCGCCTGTTCTTTCAGCAGGTACAGTTCCAGCTATTTAATTTTCTGCAGAATGACTAAAGTTTAAATTAGATTCAGATCGTTTTCACTTTGGTTTAAGCTGTCAGCAAGTAAACATCTAGGCCTGGGAAAGGGGGTCTGCTTCCCAGCCAGCCTTTTCTCCTTCTCTCTGCTTTTTTGCTCACAGACTTGTCTGTGCTTTGGGGAGATGATAATAATTGCTTCTACAAAAGCTTACAACTACCCTACAATACGCCCTGTCAGCCTGGCCGCTTTCAAAGCTTTCTCAGCCACAGTTCCAAATCTGTCATTTTTATTATTTTTTTTAAAAAAATTCCTTTCACACAAGCCATTTTTATCCTTTTCAGGATTGCTCAGCTTATGGTCTTCATAATGCCACAGGATGGTTTTGATCTCATTTGCTGGTTTGGGGTTTTTTTGGATGTTAAATGATTTAACAGTGCAAATATTTTTTAAAAAATCAGGACGTTTTCAATAAATCATATCCTTGAATACACAAAACTCAATCCTCCCTCTAAAAGACTTTAAAAACACACAAATGCTCATGAAGGGCTGAGAAAAGAATTGACATTTCTTTAAATGCTTCTTCAAAATACGCATTAGTAGGGGATTTTTGCAACTCCATTCCATACTTTTTGAAGTTATTGATTCCCACAGTATCTAAGTGGCCAGGTGCTCATTAGTATGTTCATCTCGTACTTTTCTTTATACTGTTAAATGAAGTTATGTAGCTATAGGAGGTACATGTCACAGTAGGTAAACAACAGACAGTGCATCTTTTGAGCCTTTTTTTATCTACGGCCTTCCCTGACACTCAGCTCGGCTTAGCTATCCTCTTTTTAACCCCAGAGAAGTCTGCTTTGTGCTTTAGCAACACCCCAGCTCTTCAATCCAGAAGCAGAGGCCATAATGGCTGAAACATCAGTGACTAGCTCAGCCAAAAAACCCAAAGCTTGTTAAAAATTAAGCCGCTCCACCACTTTGCCAGTGTAAATCCCAGCAAGCTCCTGAGCCCTGGTTTTGTAAGGGAAGCGGTTCTTCCTCATTTCGTACCCAGTGAAGGTCCCATCATTTGGGGAGTTGCCACAGTCCCTGTTGCTCACGCCACGGGAGACAGTTGTCTAACCAGAAGCCAAACCCCTGCTTGTGATGCACCTCCTTCACCTTCAGAGTCACCTCCAGGGAGAAGTATATTTCTAAATGCTTTCGTTAATGTGATGCATCCGAGCGTCGACGAACCAACCCAGACAAGTGTGTTTGCTGATGTACCGATTGCTGTTCGTTCCTGTGAAGGTAATGGCACTGCACTGGCGTAAAACTGGTTCCAATAAAATCCTATTTAGATCTCAAATGCATTCAAATTTGTTTCTCAAACTACGTTGCATTTCCTCACTAAAATTATTCCTTCGCTTGAGTGTTTCATATTGCCCTGAACGCTGCGATACTATGCTGTATTCCCTGGCGGGATTTATGCAGTTCTTGATTTTGCAAGGTGCAGTAGTGCAGAGAGAGTTCTGATTTCCTTCCAGGGGATCTTTGCAATCCACTGGGGAGCTGTGTTGTCTCATTTGCACTTTCTTATTGAATTTCAATCAGTTTTCCCAACAATTTGCTGGAAGAATTCCTGTGGGACATCTTCAAATGCTTCTAGCTCCATGCTGTCCAACAACTCCTTATTTTCTCTTCTAGGGTTGTCTGTGTTTTCTCATTTAGGAATAATTCACCACATGACAACATTTTACATTAATGAAGCCCTGGTGGTATCAGATGTGATAACATTCAGTAGGGAACACAGAAAATAAGAACAGGGATATACACAGTATAAAATAAAAATCAGCTGATGTGCAAAAAAGTTAATGAGGGGGAAAAATAATTTCTGCTAGCACATGCTGACTCACGAGTATGTCTCTCTCTCTCCATCCTGCTCAAGCATGGGCAAATTGGATTTATCTATCGCTTTTCAAGGGTTCCTGAGGAAGCGAATAAAGATGGTGGACTCTGGTAATAATGAAGTGAATCTACTCAATTGCTTCACCCTTTTTTTTGTATGATAGAGTACCAGTTCCTGGCAGAAAGGAGTCTTTCTAATAAATTCCTAGGTCCCTCTTGCAGCTTTTAGGCAGTATCCTAAATCACAGCAGGGACTCTGAGAAGGATATGGGGTAGTTCTTTTTCCTGTGGGAAAGCAGATCAGTCTTTGCGCTCACTGGCCCTATGGAAATGCCCTGTGATACATAGGCTGCATAATAAGAGTGCTGCTTTTGCATTTCTGTACAACGTTCTGCAGTTAGTTTCTTCAGGTAGCAGCAGTGATCGTTACCGTAAGGATGGCCAGCCCAAACATTACCTCCGGAACAGGCATCTACCAGTCCAGGCACACACTGGCATTTAGATCTTGCTAGCCATAAAAATAATACCTTTTCTCATTAAAACAAACAAAAAACTCCAATAACCATCTGGGAGCTCATGAATTTTAGATTTGAGCAAACTTACAGAGATGGTCAGTGTCAGAAGAACAGAACTGTGTAAAAGAAGTAGTTTTATCCTATGAACCGCTCAAGAATTCATGCATTTTAAAAGAATGGTATCAAATAATAATGAATATCCCTGTTTACTATGGCACTTTACAAAAATGATCTACCTCCACTGGGTTTCTTTCCTAATTCAGTTTAGATCCATCTGTGATTGCACAAGGAACTGTAAAAATTAGAAGTCTTTTACATTTCATTTCATATATAGCCATATTTTCAACTTATTTTCTGAGAAGCTTTGCATGTGCTTACGATCTAACATTGGCATTCTGTGAAATCATCTTATGTTTTTAGTTTTTTCTCTACATACAATCTTTTAATTTACATTCTTGGCTGTTGCTTTCCCGCTGTGATTGAACATAAATAGATCTGCCCATTTCTTCTCAAATACTGTCAAATTACTAATTTTACTACCTGAGTTTTGCTCGTTCAAGCTCAAGGCCATTTTCATTACGGAAGTTAGCAGCTGCCCTTATCATCAACAGCTCAAGTTATTTCCAGCTATTGTAATTCAGAACATTTTTACTGAAGATCAGAATCTAAAATTTCTCACTCTTCAGCTCTAGAAAGTGGAGCAAAACAACCTCCTGGGTGAGGAAAAGTTCAGCAGGTTGTCTTAACGCTTTCAGCTGTGGCTTTGGTAGGTCTGTAGGAAACAATTCCACCTAAAACTTGCCTGTACACACTGTAGTAGCCTATACTGTTTGCCTAAAAATAACCGCCCCTCAATTCCCTCATTTTAACCCCAGTGAGTTTTGTTTCTACTCTTCTTCTTCCAGCTTTGCTTATTTATTATTTCAAATGCCTAAGAGTACAATATCTGCTAAGCTGTTAGCAGCAAAGTCAGGTACCTCCCATGAGGGCTGTGAGCTCTGGGTCTGCTTTAAACTCTGCTTTAAAATCAAACCAATGCTCCATTTTTCTAAGAACCCAGCCCTTTTGCAAAGACCGGCCAGTGCTTGACAAGCCATGACTACAGCTAACTGGAGCGTCTTCTCCGAGACTCAGGGCAGAAACGCCGGGTGCATACGTACGTCTGCCGAGTCAAGGGCATCTGTTCAGAGTAGGCTCTGTAAAAAAACAGAGGGGAAGGAAGGGAGGGAGGCAAGAGGAGAGATGACAGCTCTACGAAGGCTTTTCATCCAGAGCACAGTATGAACTTCTGGCAAAGTCCATTCAGCTAGACATTTTTATTTGCTCTGCTTTAGTTTTCAGTTGATACAACTCTGTCTATTCCTCCTTTCAGGTGATATGACAGAATTTGAATGAGAACATTAGGGTGAGCTGCCAAAGGAGTTTTGGGAGGCTAAGAACCATGCGGGAGATTACATTTTAATTAGTACCTGACATGACCAAAATGTCATGAGGGACGTTACTCCGACAAGCCTTCCTACTGAGTTCCGACAGACCCCCAGCATCATTACAGTTTGACTGTGTTTAAATGAAGCCTCCAGGCTTCTTAGCACCTAGCAAAGATGAACTTTGCAGGGCTTTCACAATTAACGCAAGCACAAAAGGAGCTAGCGTTAAGTACTATGAAAGCAGATGTGCACTTTGCCTACAGCTTTAAAGAGTGAGCTTTGTAGCTCTAAATCTTTGTTTATACAGTTCTAGCTGAGCTTTGTGCTCTAAATGTACCGTTTTAAGGAAGCTTCAGATCAAAGCCTATTTCGTCTTCCCAATAACTCAGCTGCTCCTATAATCATCTCAAAGTCTGAACTGCAGGATCTTGGCATCTGCTGCTGTATTTATAAGACAAGGCAAAACAAGTGACAGAAGGATTAGAGGTGGTTATCAGCAAAGGTGTCAACCCTGTGGAAGAATAGCCAATGAATGCCAAAAATGCAGTACAACAAATACACCTGCATAAAACTTTGTCATGAAACATTGGTGACTATAGGAGCAACTTTAAATGAAAGACCTTCATTTATCGAACCAGCAAAGCATGTTTAGAATGCAATACCTTTGCTTATAGTAATAGTAAACAGTCCCTTCCTTTCTACTTCATAAACTTATTGGCATAATACTTCATTTTTTATTGTTATAAGAAGTTGCCAGAAGCCTCAATGAAAAGATCAAATTAGAGCATTGCCCCTTCCAAACAAGAATGATGAAATATTTGTGAAGGTAATTATTGCCACAATTGCATCAACAAAATATCACAGATAAAACACCTGGAGTCATCTACAAGTCACATATACGTGTACGTGTTTATATGCATATGTGTATAGTTGTATCTGAAGTAGAGAGTTAGCACAACACTGACTTTATCTGGATGTTTACTTACAAATCAGCTCCTACAGCAGCAGTTTTTAGAACATGCTTTGTATTCTGCATGACTGGGAGCACACCCACTCCCTGAAGCCTGAAAGCTGATACATTTTTTTTCTACTTTAGTTTTGAAGCCTATTGTGATTATCCACACAGATATAGAAACAATTATAACAGGGTGAAATAAGTTGTTGACTTACCTACAAGAGAGAAAATGTAGTGATGTTTGTCAGAGGAAGCATGATTAAAATTGACACATTTTGTTTTTATGCGAAGAAGAATATAAAAGTTAGTACAAAAGATGAGCATTATCTCATGTCAACTTCCATGCTATGATACCTTTACATCAAACCTTTTTAGATAGTGTTATTACAGTGTTTTTAAATATGTGGTTTACCATATAACTTTGTCACGGTAGTCTTCAAAAACACTAAAATTAGACTTCTTTTTCCTTGTGAATTGTTGAAACTATGCCTGTCCTATTTCTAACTGGAGGAATATAATACCACTATTGGGCAATGTCATGTAGGTTTGTGCTGTATTACATTTTAATCAAAACTAAATGGACTTGTCCTCCAGGCTCACAGGACAAATGACTGAACTGCTTGTTACAACTAATATGTCTTACAAATACAGCTGGTTTTCTGCTTGTGAGCCAAGCAGCACTGGTTTCCATTAAGGCATCCACTCCCTCTTGCTGCTAAGGGAACTCCAAGTCTGAAATTTCAGACTATGGATTGAGATGGACTCTTGCAATGTTTGCCATTGCTTATTCACATTATGTGGCTGGTCACCTCAATCACAACACATTGGTTCTGCTCCATGGCAGGACATTTGCATCTTTTTAAGCAGGTGACTCAAAATTAGTGACATGTTCTTGAGCTGAATTCTGTCATGGCAGATTTACTTCATGTGGAAAGGACACTAACCTCAGTAGCTAAATATGTGGGGGTTTAAAGATCCTACTTTATTTCTTTCTTTTTCTTTTTTTTTTAATTTCTCTGCATTTGCAGTTTCCTTTACAGTACAGAAACAGTTGAAAGTAGTCCAGCTCTCGGGGAATGCTCCACTTCGGCATTCAGGGAATAGGGAATCTGCTCCTCAACCTCTACCTAAAAGACTATTTAGTATTGTATAATAGTAATATGAGCCCAAAGAATCAGTCTTTCCACGTGTAATTGGTAGTAATGTAGTACTATTTGTAAGAATTATTACTACAGTAGTAACAGTAGTAATTATAAGGCAACAGATACATGCCAGGTAGATGACAGAGAAGTCAAATGACATAAAACATGTTACACACTTTCTGTGAATCTGGTTGCATGGCTTGCTTATTGTGAAATACAGGGTAATGTATCACTGTAACTTTTTTCTGGACAATATGGACTCCTTGCTTGTCACATAGTACCAGAATGTTATGGTAGCAAGTGATGCAGTTATTAATGCAGTAATGTACTTCCTTAGTACTAAGATTTGTTTAGAGTTAACTGCAGTATGAGTTATAAGGCTTCTTTTGTTAGCGGCTGGAGATTTTACAATATTGTTTTGCTAGGATGGACTAAAAATAGGGTGTGAGAGAACATTCAATATTGATTTAATCTTATGTGTCTACAGGTAAGTTCAGTTTTAATGTTGATTTCTGGCACTGGGCACTTTTGAAAGACTCCCCCTGAAAGAATGACATTAAATATTTTACTGTTGTGGTTTAACCCCAGCCGGCAACTAAGCCCTACACAGTTGCTCACTCGCTCCTCCCTTGGGTTGGACTAGGGAGACAATCAGAAGGGTAAAAGAAGTGAGAAAACTCATGGGTTGAGATAAAGACAGTTTAAAAGGTAAAGCAAAAGCCACATGCACAAGCCAAGCAAACCAAGGAATTAATTCCCCACTTCCCATGGGCAGGCAGGTGTTCAGCCATCGCCAGGATAGCACAGCTCCGTCATGCCTAATGGGGACTTGGGAAGAGAAATACCATAATTCTGAATGCCCGCCCCCCCCTTCTTTCATTCTTCCCCCAGCTCTATATGCTGAGCATGACGTCCTATGGTCTGGGATATCCCTTGGGTCAGTGGGGTCAGCTGTC
>JANZLQ010000044.1:17016256-17040606 GCA_026212715.1 Elanus axillaris | reverse complement strand
TGGTGGGGTGGGGTGAGGAGCAGAAGAGGTCTTGGCTCTGTGTAAGCACTGCTCAGCAGTGACTAAAACATCCCTGTATTATCGACACTGTTATCAGCACAAATCCAAAACACAGCCCCATACCAGCTACTATGAAGACAATTAACTCTACCCCAGCCAAAGCCAGTGCATATACTATTATTTTTCACCACCAACATATAGAGATTAGTGTCTGTAGAGCTGAAAAAGTCCATAATGGAAGCACGCCTATAAAAACCTGAGCCTTTACAGCATGCTAATGGCTTTCCATGAGGTCAGATTAATGTTTTCTGCTTGGTGAAAATAGGTATTTAGCAACAGTGCTTTCAGTTTGTTAGGAATAAATAACTGGTGGATGAATTGCTTCACCCTTGGGAATAAATCTGCACTTTCAGTGCTTGCTATTAAATCACTTCTGCAGGATGATTCTTAACATCTGCAGATTCAGATCTGAGGATGTCAGTTGGATCCAGCAGCAAATAGATCCTCATCCTGCCTTCGCATTGCCGTGACGCAGAGAAGTGACAGATTCTGCTGCCGCCCGTGGTCCCACTGCCACGTCGGACACAGGGCACTGTGCTCTGTGATCAAGTTGGCGAGCTGGATGTTAACCAACCTGCCTTGCCATCCCCATTTGTAACAGCAGCGACACCAACCTGCTGCAGGCAGGGAAGCTGTGGGCTATGAAGGGGTGTCACTGAAGCGCAGGGGCAGTGAGGGATCCAGGAATTAACGTTAGGTGGGAACCTGGTATCCGAGGGCTGCTAAGGCAGAACTTTTGGTGACATCAATAAAATAACAAGGATAAAAAGCCTTTTGGTTTTTTCCCTTTTTAAAAGGTGTCGGAAATGAATTGAAGCCAGATTCTCTTATCTTGAAGAAAATACACACAGAAGTAAAAATGCATATTTGCATGTGTTTGCACTTGTGTCTTTTCCACAGCACTGGAGTTTTAAATGGTTGTTGCCAGTTGACTGGGCAGATTTCAGTTGCTAGAGAAGGGCTGTAGAGAGGTTCTTCCCTTGGTGTGTCTCTTTATCCCAGATGTTTTAATCAGTGATCTGAGTCATGTTAATCTCCATATTGTTTGCAACCTAGGTATTCTCTCCTTATAGATCTTCAAGTAGCAAGAGACCCATTATCACATCTCTTCCTCCTACAGCTCTATTCTCATCTGAGAAATGTTACTTGAAACTTCTATTAATAGTAAAGAGGTACATTTGCACTGTATTTTTCATGAAGAGGATTCTTAAAAATGCTTTATAACTTATACTAATGCAAATTTATATATGAGGATCTTAGATCTGGGGTTCCTCAGAGCTATGCTTCCTAATTGTTTGATATGTAACTAATGGGCTCTACCACCAGAAATAAATCATTAAGTGCTCTGGTTCCTGGATACCCAGCTGGAGGCTGAGCCTGACTTTGTGTGTGTTAGACTCATGCCCTCAAATGTCAACCCATTTTAAAGTGTCTAAAATAATGTGTCCCAAACCAAACAAATTCAGAGTGATTAGGGACATCTGAAAATGTTCAAATAAAATAAATAAAATAGAATGCAGTTTCATTAGGTAGAGAGGCAGAATCTTTTTAACCAGGCATAGTAGCATTAAAACAGAATTTAATACAAAATTGTAAAATAATACTTCCTCTACTTTAATGTTCAGGAGAAAGTAAGGTTGAGAGCATGAAACACTTGAATAGAAATTTAACTGAACTTTGCATTAAATTTTGGAAGTCTCATGAAGAGATTTATTATTTACTACATATTAACAGCACAGTTGGTTCCTGTTTTACTCATGAAACAGCAGTTATTCTTATGAAGAAAGACTGCAGTCCTGAGAGAGAACCTAAACGTAATATCTCCTGTTGAATCATCCTGAATCAACATGCTTAAGGAATATCTCAGTTATTCACAAAAAAAAAACCAACCAAAAAACCTCTCCAGAATGCAGAAAACTCCAGTTCTGGACTTGACAACTGTCAAGTTGTGCCTCAGACTGAATTCCGAAGGAAATCTGCAGGTTTGTGGCATTTTGCACACTTGTTGATGAAAACAAGAGAAAGCATCATCCGGGGTCCGCTGTTAAAGACTGCCCTCGGAGCGAGTGAGTGAGGCAATCTTCGAGGAAGCTACAACATGGAAGAGGCTGTAAGCCTATTCTTGCTCCATCAAAATCAAGATAAATATTGTTAGGGAATGACAGGAGGATACAGGGGTCCTGTGTCTGTTTGAGCAGCCGTAGGGTATAACCGAGCTGAGGTAGGTCATGGATTGCAGCACTTGGGTAATGGCCGAGAACTGGTACATGTAAATGGTAAAAGCTGGTTCTCGACACGGTTAGCGTTACAGGCAAGCAAAAAAAAATATAACCACTTCGCTGTGAATGGCATTTTACAAATCCCGACATGTTTGATTGGCTGGACTAGACAGAAAAATCATTTCAAGTCTGATTTACCATTAATTAATCTACTTCTGTTCCACCTACACTGTGCATTCAATCCTGTTTTCTATTGCAGTTTAAAAGCATGGATTCAAATTACCTCAGTCGATGCAGTTTAAAGCAAATGACCACTATGTGAAATTTATTTCAGAGACATTAGTTTTTCGCTGGGAAGGCCATTCTGCGTGGTGCTGAGGCCGGGAGAGGAGGTGAGCGTGCTCCAAGCTCCCGCCTGGCGCTCGGCACTGGCAGGATGGCATTGTGAGTTTGAGAGCAAATACAGCGTCCCTCAGAGCATTTGACTTACCTTAGGTTTCTGTGGCGTCTAGAGTTGCCTTTGTATTTGGAAGTACACAAATCTGTATAAGGAAGACAGCCCTAGAGGGTATTTTCTTTAATTTATTTTTTTTTTGCCCTGTGACTTGTTGACTGAAAGTCTGCGAAGCTCAGTATACCTACGCAGAAGGCACGACGAGGTGTCAGGATGGCACAGGAATGGCACAGTAGTCCAGAGTTCCAGCCTTGGCGTCCTAAAGATGTCGTGTGCCACAATACATATTTAATAAGTATCGGGTTTGCACAATAAAATTGCGTTACTCATTTCTCAGACAACTGAATCCTCTTTCTTTCATCCACTCGATACAATCGGTAGTCAAAGTTGTGTTTATATGTGCAGTTTTGGCTGGAGATACATTGGTGAAGTACTCTGAACATATGGATAACCTGTTATGTATGAGGTATGGGCTAAACAACACTTATTTGTTATGCGTTATATTTCTCTTTTTTGCCTTTGCAAAACTGACTTTCAAAGGATGAGACGGCTACTTGGCAGAAGGAGAGAAAAGATACTGCCTGCTTTTAATTCTGAAAGTTGATACAAGTATCGGTACGCTCCTTCTCAGAAAACACTTGTGAAGACAGGTTCTTGAAAAGAAGGCTATTATGGTCTTTCATGTTGCTGTAGTTGCCTAATAATATTTTGGCAAAAATTATATCTGATGAAAATCAGCTGATGGCAATTCAACAGGGGATGCAGGAAGAACGTCTCGATCCCGTGTAAAAGCAGTATCCCCATCACTTCTAACATCTATTTAGGTGCCCAGCTCCTGTTGAAATTAGTGCATGATGGAAATTGCTTTATGGATCTAAATTGACAAAATAAGAAATTATTCGTGCTTGTCTAGAGCTAGTTCATTCCTCAATATTTATTATATTTATATTTATATATATATTTATATATAATATTTATAATATTTATTACCTATAAAATTAGTTTTGTTCCTACCCCCTCACTCCTTCAGGCAACATCTGCTGATGGGAGCTTATTACAGGCAGGATGATAGAATTTGTTCTGGTATTGCTTCTGTTGTGATTTTTCTCTGATAAAAGATTTTGTTTGTGAGTAACAGCCAAGGAACAGTGGGGTGAGATGTTCCTTATAAAAAAGATGGCATGGTGGGCTCAAAAATCCTATCACTCTATGATTTTTGTCTTAGCTTGCAAAGATAAGATAGTTTACAATGAGTCAAGAAAATGTTAATTTAAGCGAGAAAATAAGCTTTTTCAGTAATGTAAGCCACTTTAAGGTTAATATCGCATTCTTTCATTTATTTTACATTAATTGTTGTTTTTTTTCTTTAAGACCTGATTATTCCTTACCTGGACTCAGCCTTAGTGGGATAGTGACCTTCATATTTTTATCTTTAATAGGAAAGTATATCAAACTCTTTTAGCATTACAGAACAATGGGAAAATCTTTCTTTTCCTCCACCCCCCTGCAAATGCAAAAAACCTTTCCGCTTAGAAAAAGCTATAATGTCCTATTTTTAACTTCAGAGTTATTCTGACCCCCAAAACCCCTGTGAGAACAAACAAATACTCACCAGAGGCATGAGGTATCAGCAAGTTCATTGCAGTCATTGGAGGAGTGAGTTTAACTTGGGAAGACAAGCTGTGGGGTTCAATTGTTCCTCAATAAGGTGGAAGGAGGAAAATTATAATGTGCAGTGACTTGGAGAAGACATATGGTGGCTTGCCCTGTGAAGGATCTCTGCCTCTATGGCGTAAAATCTTGCTCTGTATATTCCAAGAGATGTTGTTTAAAACAGCAGGAATAATAAAATTGTCTGAGCATGTGAATTTTAAGCACTAAACACGATACAGAAAGAAGAATATTTTTTCTGACAGAAACTGGTGACTAATGCAGCTTTCTTCCTTAAAAATATTTGCTTCCGCTGGACATTAATCTCTTGGCAGAAATTTCTGGGAAAATTAGATATTTGTCCGTAAAAATTTAGAAGAAAAGAAATGTTGTAGCTAGCTAACAAAATGGAATTGACAACCTTCAAAGGTGGCAAGGTCTCATTTGCAGTAGAACTAGAGCAACATAACGGTTCTTTTTTATGTATATAAATAAGCATATATATTTCCTATTACTGTGATAATAGCCTTATACTAAGTCAAATGTGGTTATAAATTATTCCTGGCATCCTGTTCAAGTAGTATGTCTAGGCAAGTATGTCCCTCCTCCCCATCTGTTTCACTGATAGTTTTCTCTGAAATCCTAAAAGGTGAAAACATTTAAGTTAAGTAGTCACATAGCTCTGACTGAGAACCTGCAGGTAGCTCTGCGTGCCACTTCTACCACAAATCATGTCAGCTACTTGAGTACAACTTTTTAATTTGTAATGGCTTACATTTTCTTTTTAAGTTGCATCCTTTTACCCTAACCTTCTCTTCTACTTCAGAGCTCTTAATGAGAAGGACTTTGCAACCCTAAACAGTATTTTTTCTAATAGACCATCTGGAGAAAGGTTTTTTGCTGGTGCTCTTGACTCAGTCTGGTGCTTTGTTCTTTTTCTAGCTTGCACAGACAAAGAACTGAGGAGTCTCGCTTCACGACTAAAAGACTGGTTTGGTGCTCTTCACGAGGATGCAAATCGTGTCATCAAACCAACAAGCTCGGAGACAGCACAAGGCAGTAAGAAAAGACCTTACCCGTTGAATATTGAGTGTTGTAGGCAGCTTCCCGGCCTGAGAGAGCATTCAGCTGAGCACAGCTGTTAGTGCTACAACCTCATGTCAAGCTGGTGCCAGCAAGTAAGCTGGGTACGCAGGAGACCTGATCCTGCAAATAAATAACTGCACCGCTTTCTGAAGAAGCTGCAGTCGTTCTGTACTCTCTCTGGCCCAAACTGCTCTAAAAACTGGCAGTCAGAGACGGAGAGACCTTTACAAGTTAATCAGGCAAATAACTGTGTCTGAAGGCCTCGGAGGTTGCATCTTTACTAATAAATAAAACTGCTCAGGGACTTTTCTCAAGCTCTGAGGTTAAGTAGCATGACATAGTTCATGTCTGGACAGTTAAACTCCATGACCCTCCAAATCCGGGTGGCTGCATCCAAATCACTTCCTGGGGATGGACCGTGGTGTATGCTTACCCCACAGTTTATGGCCAAGCATTTTCTGACCCAATGTCACTGGCATGAGTCAAAAACATAGCATACAAGCATAGGGAAAATTATGCCAATGTTGGAAAAGACTCACTTCAATATTTTTTTCCAATTTCCTGCTAACGCCTTATATAAGAGCATGAATAATAAAACCATCCCCATTGCAGCCACGGAGCTGGAATAGTTAAATGGTGTGGAAAGCTGGAATCTATTGTGTCCCAGGTATTTAATAACAGCATCTTTGCTTCCTTTGATGCTTTTTTTTTTTTAAAGAAAGGAAGAAAATGAACAGTTTAGAGGACATTTACTCTCTGTGGGTTAAGCCAACATGACTGATTTTGATGTCATTTGCCCACCTGGGAGGGGAAAGATTCAGTTAACAGCATCAAAAGAGGTCATGTTCATCAGAGAGCAAATGCAAATTTATTTTCTGTGAGGACTCATTAATCCTTTTAAGTAGCATGTCCCAAAACACACGGGCCCTTGGCTTGCAAAGTAGGATGCACAAGTTATATCTAGGTGTGCGACTCACCTTCACTTCACTGCCCTGATTCTCTGGTACAAGCTGTCTAAAGCCAGGGTCCACAGACAGAGAATTTAAAGAGTTCAATCAACTGCTCCCTTTTACGGCTCTTTTGACCCAAGTGCCTGGTTCCCCTGTAGTGTGAGACTGGAGAAGCTAAAGGTGCAGTACAGCAGACCTAGCGCATCAGGACGGGTATTTACTGTCGGTCCGTGTCTCCGCAGCCACTCTTCTTTTCTGCTACTTCTGAACTTGTGTAGCAATATATTGCCTCTTCCTAAAGAGACAGAATATACCAACGTTATTTTGCTCAAAACTGTAGTCAAACCTCATTAATGCAAAGTAATTCTGTCTTAAAACTTACGCGGTGAAACAAGCCATGTTCTGTGTAAATGATCTTGTTCATATGCCCCTTGCTTTGCATAGTATTTACAACGAAGTCAGTATCTTTAAAACCGCATGTCCTACTTATTTCTTAAACGGTGCTCCAAAAAAGAGTATTATCATGCAGAGGAAGCCAAAACACAGTGCAAAAAGACAACTGGATGCGCAGTTAGTCATGGCTTCAAGTTCTGAATTCATTTCAGACCCCACGACAGAAAGCACCAGGGACACAAAACTGTCTGAAGTCCTTTAGACCCAGAACCACATGAAATCTCATTCTATCAGATTGTCAAAAGGATGTTTTTCATGCAGATGACCTGTGAGCTGCTCACAAGGACCTTACCAAAGACCAAATTCATTCCTAAAGGTATTGGGTGGGTTTTTTTGGTGAAGCAATTTCGGTGAGAAAGACATTCCTAGTAATGCTGCAGTGTTTGCTCTGATTCACAGAGGAGCTGTTATCTTTTTTTAGTTTAGTTTGATTCCTGGCAGCTTTTATATGAAAGGCTGCCTTGATGATCTTAAACACTTGATCTCAACAATGTTCATTTTTAGACTGTCGACTTAGTTTGGCACCTTTTTTTATTTTCTTATAGGTCAGTTAAAAAAAAAAAAAAGAAACTTTATGAGTTAAGAAGCATAAATTGTTTTTGAATGCCACAAAACCTGGGCTTGTTTTTAAGTGTGCAATAGTATTCATGAATTAACCTACATGTGCCAAATTCTGCAGCTCCAGTTCTCTCTGGTAGCACTGAAGATACGCACAGAGTAAGGACAGCAAAATTTGGCTTCCTCCAACTTCAAACATTTGTAAAAATGAAAGACCTCTTAAACAGGGCTCAGAATTCAAAGCAAAGTTCACGTACCCGAGCTGAAAAAAAGAATTTGTATGAATCCTGGCAAACAGGACACACGCAGCTCTGGAAGTACGCTCTGATGTACACGTTACCCTTTTTTTATTGCTCTGCATGTGTTGCCTTCCTCACCAGGCTGATCACTTCATTAAACTGAACTGGTTTGGTTATGCCTGTAGAGTCTTAAAAGGCATGCACATCCTCAAAGTAATCCATTTTGGGTATGCCCCTGTGGCGGTAAAAGGAACAGATGGTGGGATGCGATGACTACGATGCCTCGGACACATCAGCTGTCTAGAGAAGGTGTTCCAGCAGAGATTTCTTTATGCTACATTAAATTTTCAAGATGTTACTGTGAGTGTAAATAAGCTTTTTGAGTGTATTAAGTTCACCCCCAGGTGAAGAAAAAAAAGTACGCTTTTTTTTTTAACTCTCTTGAAAGGAAAAGGATGAGGGCAAGTCAGTGTGTTTGAAATCTCAAACGCTCGTTCAATGAGCTATCTGACAGATCCCAGCAAAGCACTATAGGCCAGGAACTTTGTCTTCTTCAGGCTTTGAACAATTGAAATCTCCTCAATAAATAATATAAGCAATTCAGGGACATGCTTTGACATAAGGAAATAATAAAACTAATTAGGTAGCAAGATCAGATTCAAATTGCTCCTGAGCCCGTTGATAATTCATAACATTCCCGTATTGTATCTAGATAGTCTCGTTGGTTGAAGTGGGAGTTGTTTTTCTTTTCCTAGAGATCTATGCAATATAAAGGATTTTTTTCTGGGGAACATTTCTTCTCCCCCTTCCTTTATTTTAAGTGATGGGGGAAATTAGGTTAATTATTCCCCTGTTAATTTAATTGTAGTATACTTTAATAAAACTGGCTCATGTAAGTCAACTCTTGAAGGGGGAAAACAATTTTATGTGCCAGAAGGTGTGTTTATTTTTAATTAGGATTTTCACTTAAAGACTTTTTTTAAATTTAATTCCATTTTAATTCAGAGGAGGTGCAGTGTTTTACGTATTAATGGGATATGAGACTTTTACATGTAGGTCACCGGTTTAATTTCCTTCCAGAGCTGTAGTGAATGAAAGTTGTTAGGATGCCGAGCAGCTGTCAGTCAGAATGAGAAACATGATGGTCTCGATCCAGGTCCCTGTGAGCAGGTGTCCAAATGAGAGCAACCACCACCACAACTGACATTAATTGGCATCTGTGTTGGCAGCCTCTGCCAAGGAGCCAAGAGCAGGAGGGATATGGAGCCTGCACCGTTCTCTTGCTTCTCACCATAGGCACTGCAGTGCCGAGCTGATGCACAGAAAGATGCAGAAACGTTCTCACTGAGGTTACTGTTATTCCAGGTCTGTTGTGCTAGAAGTTCAGCCTATTAACCAAGCACTTAATTAATTACAGAATTACGGTGCATGGTCTATTTCAACCAGCATATTGCACCATATTTATAAGCAAGTCTATCAAAAGACTAAAATGGAGTTAATTCATTCAACATGGCTTGGCCTCACCAAGTTGATGGGAGCACAGTGACCTCCCAGCGAAGGTAAGTGAGCTCTGAGAACCATTTTGCATCAGCTGCCCCAGTCACACGGTAAGTCAGAGCCTGCGTTGCACACTCAGGGCACGCTTTGCTTTCGTTCCTGTTGCTGGGTGCTGAGAGCATCCAGGATTGCTGGTTTTGGACTGCAGATGCCATGTTGCAAAAGGTGATCTAGGGACAGTAGCTTTTACTAGGAGACAATACTAAGTGGAGGTAGATACTACTATTCGCCTTCAACCGCTAAAGAATTAACCGTTTCGCTGATAATAGCCATCTAGCTAAAGGCTTTCTGTCATACCTACCACTGTAATATTTAGACTTCCAGACCAAACTGTCTAATAATCCAGCACTGACTGCTTAATAATACAGCCTCTTAATAAACCTAATCTGGAACTCTGGTCACAAGAGTGAAAGCTCCCTTGTTTGTAAGAAACTACAATCAAAAACTCTTCAACTAATGTAATTAACTGTCTTTGTAAGTGACCTTTCATGATCATATCTTGCATCCAAGCCCTGACGGTATGTCACAGAGCAGCTTCCTATTCACATCAGTCACTATCTTGTGATCTGCTCAGACAGATCCGTACTGAGGGCACGCTGCTGTTGTATCACTGAACGCATGTCGTACACACAGATAAAGACATCCCAGCAGGGACAAAAACAAGACTCAGAAATAACCCACAGGGGCAAAGTTCATGCCAGGATCTCCTCCTCCCTGTGTTGATCCTTGCCAGTTAGGAGGTCACCTTTAGAGACCCACAGGGCTGAGCAACACGTACCGCATTCAACTGGTTGTACGACAGACCTTGTAGTTACTCACCTTAGCAGCAACAGCAGGGGGTAAAAACCACCACCAGAGAGGGGATCTGTGCAGGAAAAGAGCAGCCATGGGAACCCAGCTGCTTTTCCCCTGGAAGCTGTTAAACTGGGATAGCTGACGCACGTACTGATCCCAGCTCCACCATGCAATTGAATGATCCACCCCTGCCTATCTGACTACTTTGAACTTGCCCCATGGTGGGGAATCAGGCACGGCATATACCCACAGCAGGCAGGACTGTGTGCCCTGCTCCTCGCTGCTTTGTAAAGGCAAAGTCAAGGATTCTTAAATCCTTTCGTTCAACAAGAGATTGCACGGTGACCAAATCCTGCTTGCCTTCTTCAGATGAATAAAATAATTGAAGTCAATAGTCCTAATTGCTTCAGCAAGGCAAGCAGGCTTCCTCCCTACATCTATTCACATGGCCTTTTTCTTTTTCACTGTGCTCAAACTCGATCAGATAATGTTAGAGGAGATAACAGCACAAAAATGTGATGAAATGTTCAGCATGATTTCTCTCTTCCCTGCCTGAGCTGCCTCTAGCCCTGAGGAAATGGTGTTACCTTCTTCCTTTCTTAGAGAAACATGTATTATGAATGACATAAACCTTCCCATTAGTTAACCCTTCTGATTGTTCCTCCATGTCACTGACAACCTTCAGCTGCAGTTGCATACAAAAAGCATAGCTTCCAGCATAAAGCACTGCCCTCCTTCGGATTAATACTTAAAATAGCAGGTAGGCTGCAGAGCTTGGACAAACTGTCAGCATGATTCCAGCAACATCGCAGGTTTCACTTTAACAAAGCAGCATCGTGAAATGGGACTTGACGTGTACAGCAAATAAGGCTAAGCTTGACCTCTTTCAACGAAAGATGCAGCAAAAGGAAAAGCCCGTCAGGTTTCTCCACATGGCCCGTAGCAGAACGAACAGCACACAGGCAGGTATCACACACAGCTGGAACAGCGTGAGCACGAGGAGCCCGGGGTGCGTGGTTCAGGTACCCTCTGTGCCTATAAATCCTCAGCCAACGTATGTGTGTTTCTGAGTCCTTGCTGAAACCAATATCCTTATTATCAGATTTATTAGCTCTGCATTACAAATATACTTTCTTGCATCATAGATAACATGGAAATTAGTCCCTATTTGTACCAAGCATTGAAAAATACAGTGACAGTATGCATTTATAATGCCCTGTCTTCTTTGTGAAAAAGGCAGTGCCACTGTTCTTTGTGGAGACTGCAGAAGAATGGAACATGTATCTCATATACATCGTGGGTATCTATATGCATGACTTGGTCTTTCTGTGATAACCACTGCTGCTGCTGCAGTCTTTTAAGGAACTGGGCTATTAAAATGAGTGATGATGATGGTTCCCAAAGCGCTGGAAGAGCAGAATCCTGTATTGCTACACAATGCTGGAGGCCGCAAGAAGGAATAGCGCTGGTATGGCATGCAAGAGCGTGTGCAGCTCTCTGGAGCTGCCAGCTGAAGCAGTACCATTCTTCAGCGTGGTGCAAGCAAAAGAGATGCTTCGTCCCTTCTCTCCCCCTGCCTCCCCCAGACAGCTCGCAATCCAGATCAAAGCGTCTTGTTGTCCACCACAGGCGGCAGGGCTTTGAAGCGTGAAAAGCTAGGATGAGAGGTGGAAGGTGAGAGCACAGTAGGAAAGAATTTGATCAGGGAACTTGAAAAAGGTCTGGGAAACAGGATTTAGATTGCGTTCAGACTCAGTCTGGTTTGAAAATACAGTGGATGCAGCCTTTTCTCATCACATTTCAGTTTCTTGGAGCAAGGCCAACCCACTTGGACTGAGGAAAGGAAAAAAAGTGAGAATTTTTTGAGTAGAAATAACTTGGAATTACAGGAATCAGCTATGAATCTCAGCCCTCCCCACTCCACAGCTCCTAAAGAGTGTCAGTAGTGCTCTAGTCTGTAGCTGTGCTTGGGTTTTAAGCTTTACACAATCATCAGCTCAGTCTTAGAATTTTATTCTGCTTTGGGCAAGTCAGGTTAATGTTCAGAGTCCAGCCAAAAAAAATTAGCAAGTCTTCAGCTTAGCAATGATTTCTGTGCAGTGAGCGTGCTGGGGTTCAGCTGGGGATATTTGCCTATCTTCTTACAGGATTTGACACCAGCATACTACCAATCTGTAAGGATTCCTTAGGCTGGATGTTCAACAAACTTGACATGAACTATGACCTGCTGCTGGATCCCTCGGAGATCAGTGCCATTTATCTGGATAAGTATGAGCCATGCGTCAAGCCTCTCTTCAACTCTTGCGACTCCTTCAAAGACGGAAAGCTTTCAAACAACGAGTGGTGCTACTGCTTCCAGAAGCCGGGCGGTGAGTTGTACAATTTGCAGTACAAAGAGAAGTTGTTTGGGTCTCCCTGTGTTTCAGGTTTGATTGACCTGCTTATAGAGCTGGTTTGATAATTGGCAGTCAGCTGCCTTAAAAAGCTCTCTTCTCCAGCACTGGTGTGAAAGGGCATTGTGTAACAGTGTTTAATGTGACAGACGAACTACGTTAATATCCCTTGATCATTAAAACAAACAAAGAAGTAGTAAGTGCCAGTGCACACAGTCTAGAAATAAGCTCTATTGCCGATAGAAAGCTCAAGAACTTACCCTTTATTAATGCAAAAATTAGTCAATTAGCAAATCATAAATAAGAGAGCTGGCATTATGTCAGTTTGGTGAAAAGAGAGGAAAATTGGTTTAACAATGAAAATGGCCCCCAAACACTATTCTCAACTACAGTGTGTTGCTTTTTTTTTTTTTAATTAGTGGAGCTAATGACATAAATTTGTTTTGCAGTACAGTACCAGCATATGGGCTTCTTTCATTCCCAGGTGTACAGTAGTCTACATTTCATGTCAGTAGTGAAGCCAGTCATTACAGAGTCTGTCCCGTACCATCTGGAAACTGATTCTCATACATTATATTTTAGGTCTTCCTTGCCAGAATGAAATGAATAGAATTCAAAAGCTAAGTAGAGGGAAGAGTCTGTTGGGTAAGTTTGATTACTTGCTATTCATTTACTCAACTAATTAAAGCTTCTGTGATTATTGTAACTTTATATGCAGTAATGGTTTTTCAATTAGAGACTAATGTTTTGAGTCAGGAATATGCACCACGGAGTGTAGGCCTGACACTATGAAATTAAACAAATAATGAGATAGCAACATACAGAACAGGTGTCAGCATGGCAGTGGGTTCAGAACTAATTTACAGCTCTCCAGAAATGCAAAGCCTTGTTCTGCACAGAGCTTAGTACTGCTTTCATCACCTCGTAGGTCAGAGTAAGTACGGAGGCTGCTTGGTACTCAAGCCTCCCATTTTTGAAGGGTGGCTGAAGGTGCCACAGAGCATAACCAATGGGTTCATGTCTTCTTCCAGTTATGGTGCAATGCATGCATTCCTTGGGCTTCGGTTTTGCCTAGTCATCCTTAAAAATATTGCAGTATATTCCGTGTGTATGGAAATGGGAATTCATTTCGTCTCATGTTAGGCAGCCCTAAAATTTTAGAGCCCTACAGCTCTGTGCTGTAAGATGTGATAATGCCTGCGCTTCTCTCTACTGACTACTGGGGGCCTGAACTGATTGATAACTTACACCGCTCGGATGCATATCTAAAACTAGGTGAAATAAATCCCCATATGGCATTTTGTCATTTAATTGCTAAAAAATAAGGTTGTTGAACTGAGTAAATTTAAGGTAACTAATTCCATACCCTAAAATGGCAGTGTTCTGTAGCCTAGCATTTTTGTGGTGGTATCTTACTGAAACTTCTGTCCTAGTGCATTGCTGTACCTAGAGCCAAATCACGTGAGGCACACCAGTACAGATTAAAGTCTCTGTTTACAGAAAGCACTGCATTTCACCCTTGAAGAGTCTGGCTTACCTCAGACCCAGGCTGTCGGGCCCAGCGTTGAGAAGCCATGTCAGGTTCTTACAGCATCACTAGCTGCAGCACAGAGCATGCATGTCAGCTCTGCTGCGATGCTTCTCCGATCGCAGTCTGCTTCTCAGGTTGCTCTCAGATTTTAGTCTGATTAGCAGACCCTACGAACAGAGCTTCTGCAAGGCTCATCTTTGCCAAACCCTGCCATTTCCAGATGCCGCTGCCATTCGGACTCAAGGTTCAGGTACCTTAAGAACAATCCCAACTTGGATTTGTTGGTTTAAACTAAGAATAAACATTCCCAAAGGCCATAGGCGCTATGGTTTAGTTCCATCATCCTTTCATAGCAAGTTCACATAAAGATTAAGATGTTTCAGAGTTACAGCTCCTGCTGTTCATAGCTGTGGGAGCAAAAGGAGGATTGATCGCTCAGTTGTATGTATGCTCCGTTCAGTAAATATTTTGCATTTCTGTTCAAATGCATGTTGTGGCAGAGGAAGTCACCGTGTTCTCTGTCTCATGGGTGTTGTGATTTTCAAAGCCACCTAAAAGAATAAGAAGCCCAGTTCCTAATAGATAGCTTTGGCTATCCCGTATTTATTTTATGCTTTGCTGTTATTTGCGATATGCAATAAATGTCATCTAGGTTGAAACATAAGTGGTTTGTTCCAGTGTGCAGGGAAAAATGATGGCTGTGTTGCAGGTAGTACAACATGCAGGCAGTTGTAGCACATGTCACTGGGATCTGATCACAATAGCAGGAGTAAAATGACAAAGTAAAAGCACTAAGAATGGTCCCTTACCACAAATAACTTCTAGTCAACTGTATTAAAAAAGTGAAGGATGAAAGTGGCTAAGCTCAACAAATCAAGACGTGTCAGGCATAGGTTGTTCCACAAGCTAGAAAATTATAATATAGAGAGGAACTCTTTGCTTCACCTACCTTGAAAGTCTGCCTGCATAATGGCACCTGTCTGTGAGATTTTAATCTGATCTCATAGCTATTTATACAGCAGAAAACATTGTCTTTTCTCTTCACTGACTGAAAAATCGGGCAAATAGAAACCAAAACATACACGTGACAAAAAATACACTTGTAGCAACAAGAAAGATTGAAGAGAGAGATGAATATTTACAGAGAAACTAACCTTTAATTATTCTCTTTCCTTCTCTGTCCCTGACATACAGAGCACAGCATTTACAGTCTGGGCAGTACGTGTGAAGAAGATTTCTGTTAACGTGTATCTATTGATAAAAAATGATGACTTCTGATATTTTGTTCTCTATATATTTTTCAAAACACACGACAATTGCAACAAAGTACTTCAAAGCCATTGCCATTAGATATGTTGAATTTGGAGGCTTTCAAATAGAGTCTAGCATCCCAGGGGACTGAATTAAAAAGTAAACAGCACTATTCATCTTTTCCTACCAGATTTATCTAGAGTACAATTAACTGCAGAGAGTGTACTTTTAGAGCATACAACTGTGCAGCCTGATAATGCCTCTCCCCCATCACTAAGGTAATAAATTTCTACTCCCGTCACTATTTTCTTCTGTATCAGCCCTGTGAATTCAGCTAATATAATAGCTAATACAAGGAGCTTTATGCTGGCTAGCACTTAATTCTGTCAGGCTTTTACCTGTGTGCTTCTCTATCTTTAGCATATAATTAGTCTCCCCATGTCCTCTGAGGAAGGGGGGTATTATATAGATAAGGAAATGATGAAAAAAAAAAAGAAAAAGAGAGATAGGTCTGGATCCGTAAAGAGGATATAGATGCAACAGTGCTGTTCAAGTTTGTATGGAATACTTACATACTCCACGGGACAAAGAGACGGGGGGAAGCAGGATTCACTAGCCTGAGGCAGTTCAGTGGGGAGTGACTAACATTTTGTAGTGCTTAATAGCAAAGCTGGTCCACCAGCGATCCTCTCCACGCTTGTGGGGAAGCACCGTCTGCGCAAGAACCTCTGGAGAGCAAAACAGCAAAACTCCTCTCTCCTTCCAAAGTCCGCAGATGTTCTCTGATGCCAAACCAAATGATGGGGTGCAGTAGTCCCACTAAATGGGCTGTCTGGATGCCATGCTCCAGAATAGCACAGCTTGTAGCCAGAGCTTATTTCTAATGAACAGAGGGGCTGATTTGTGTAGGATTTACAGGACGAATCACCCCGCTGTGCAACACTTGCTCCCCGTGACTCGCGATCCTCACCAGATTATCACCTGCACCTGACACATTGGAGAGGACATGCTGTAATCTTCCCTCTGATGGCTGGCAAATACTGTGACATTAGTATGCGTAGCTAAATATTTAAAGCTCCAGTGTAATATACAAATTGGCACAAATTTCCTGTGCAGAAGGAAAAGTACCTTCTACTCTTCACTGTGACCCAAAGTGTGAATCCTTTCCACACACTGTTACGTTGGCAGTGAGCCTGGGCCATAATTTATTTTTAAATCTATGGCTTTTACAGGCGGTGTGGAACATTTTAGTACCTTACAAGAAACACAGTGAAACTATGCAAAAAGGCCTGTTTCAAAGAAAGGAAAGGTAAGGTTGCATTGCCCAAGGAAAAGAGAAAGCATGAGACAGTTTAAAATGCAGAGGCTGCTCTCTGCTCACCCCGTAATGCCACCGAGGTTCCCCCTTTGGTTCTTCCCTGGAGCCAGATGCTCATCTGATGTAACAGGGGAGCTCCAGTGGCACAGGTACAGCTACGCTGATTTACACCAGCTCAAAATCAGCACCTGAGCACTTTTCCCAAGGTTGTGTATAGTCTGATAAACACCTGGAGTGCTTAACAGAGAGAGGACATGAGCATAAAAATGAAGAAAGAAAAGAATACTTCTCAATCAATGTTGAAATAAAGGATTGAACGGTGAGGAAAAAAAACTACAAAAGCAAATACATGTACATGGTTATTAGAACCATTTTTTAATAAATAGTGAAAACGGGTCTTTGGTAGTCATCGGTATCCTTACATTTGTACATGAACATAATAGTGGTACTTATAAGCAAACCTGCTATAGGATCATGCTTTGAAGTTATTTAAAGTACTCTCACTAATGGATGTGAAGTGATCTCCAAAACTGATCCAATACACAAAGATTTCTGCAGATGTTCAAAAATTTCTGCTCTCATCTTCCACACCTACATTAGCACCACTTGAACATTAGATGAGATCTGCAGTGCAATGAGTCTGGAAATTCAAGGATTCACTTGTACAGATGTGCTTGTGTGTGTAAGAGGTTGAGTGACTTCCACTTTTATGTCTTTCTTTTATAGAGGAAATTTCATGACATTTGGGCAGCACCTTCTCATTCATTTTGAGAATGAGAAGAGAAATAGTGGGCACGGCCCCTTTGACACATCAACTGTCTGAAGAGATGCTATATATGTGGAACTAGTTAAGAAACTTACTGCATGACCAGTAAATCACCGGTATCTTTGACAAAGGAGAAAAATACTTTCTCAAAAATTATTTGAGACGTGAAATTTGGGGGCAAGGCTAGGTTTCTGCCATGTTTCAAATTGAAGCAGTTGGCAAAGAAGGGAAAATGACTGTATTGACCTCCCCTGGGAATAAAGCTAACTCATCTTGAAGGACAAGAGGGCTTTTCATATTGAAGTACATTTGCTGTATCTGCTGAAAATGGTGGGAACAATAAAACGGGTTTCTCCCAAGAGCTTCGGTGTCTGCAGAAGTCAGAATGAACCACACTCTACAAAGCTGAACTGTATTGGTTTTATTGTGAGACAAATCTTGGGCTTCAAATCCAAAGACTTACTGACTTCAAATCCTGTTGTCCCTCTCTGTAAAGCTTATGCATTACTTCTCCTTTTATACATGGGAACTCTCAGTAAGTCAAAAGTCGTGCTTGAGATCAGTATGAATAGCAAGCAGATGGCAGATACCTTCCAGGGATAATTACAGTGTTGTGGAAAGACTTATATGATAAACACTGGAGGAGTGCAAATGGAAGGGAAATGCAGAATTAATGAAGTTGGGGTAATAATCCAGTTGGGAAGAAAAGTTTAAAACCAGGAGTTAAACCTAGAAGGGGCTCTGTGGGAATATTAATCATTCAGGGACAGACTGAACCTATCTCTACACCGTATGCCATCACCCTCCATGTGCTCTATATGCACAAACATTTATGCACTGTGCAGTGACCAGGGTGGCCAAAAATAATCACATAAAATTTCTGCTCCCTTTTAGGGACCAGATAATCCCATGTATTTTCTTGCCAACATTGTGAAGATCTTCATGTAAATAAGTGACACATTCATAATACTCTCTGTACTTGCTTGCTCCTACAGAGGCTTGCATTACTGATTATACCTTATATTTTATTCAGGTGCTTTCATCCCACGGTGCAACGAAGAAGGTTATTACAAAGCCACTCAGTGCCATGGCAGCACAGGGCAGTGCTGGTGTGTTGATAAGTACGGGAATGAGATAGCTGGTTCAAGAAAGCAAGGCACAGTTAGTTGTGGTGAGTAATGATGTGCTTTCCACGGAAAACAAAGGAATTAACACTGTTGTAAGCCCTGCCGTTGCTGTACAATGGAGTACGATAATAAAAGTGACAACAGGGAAACGTGACTATCGGTGTTTAAAGTGTTCCTGTATTTTCCTATTCAGACTGCAAATGGGGCCCTTATATATGTATTGGTCCTTCGGACTGGGGGGGTGAGGCAGAAGTTAAATGGCAGTAACCACTGATAAGAAGGTATTTTTGCTAGCAGCCTGGAAGATTTAACTGATATTAAAAACGAAGGCTATGGGATTGCTATGCATGGTTATTAAATGTTTTGTTCTGTATACTCTGGAATGCACATTTGCTGGGACTTCATGAAAAACGTCTTTCCAGACAAAGGAAGGCCTACATGTGTAAAATTTTATAAATTAACAACCAAGCCCAATAAAACTGCAGAGAGGACAATATTATATAGGTACGTGAAATCAGCAAATAGCTGTTACACCTAGGCAACCGAGATTTCAGCCATATTCCTTCAGAGCGCTGAGCAATGGTTGCGGATGCAGCTTTCTCCTGCGAGAAGGAACAGAAAAGGCAGAGACCCAGAAGGACTGAGAGGCCCAGAATCACATCACAGATGTTAAGCTCAACAGCTACATCTGCAGAGTATGGTTTATGCACTCAAACAAAATCAGTTTGCGGAATATTTTTAGCCTGGTTTACAGAGTTGTGATGGGATGAAAGTATTTACAAACGTGTAATGATTTTCTGGCCTGCACGCCTGTGAACTGAGACTCTCCAGTTGAGTCTCTAGGAGGAGGGCGATGCATAGTTTTTCATGCAAGTAAATTTTTCAGAGTATATTGATATATATTTATCCCAGAGCAGGATGAAAAATGAAATTTAGAGGTTGTTTCCTGAATAGCTGAACTGATGAATTTAGGAAGTCACATTGCAAATGACAGTGGCTTGAATGACGAGGGTAGTGATGAACGAGGGATTTGGTGTCGTGTGAGGGAATGACCTTTCTTGCTCACCTGTTTCAGAAGAAGAGCAAGAAACCTCAGGGGATTTTGGCAGTGGTGGATCTGTTGTATTGCTGGATGATTTGGAAGAGGAACCTGAAGCGGCAAAAAAAGACAAAGAAGGGAAACTGAAGATTCATGTAAGAGCAGCTAATGAAGATGATGAAGATGAAGACGATGATAAGGATGATGAAATTGGTTATATATGGTAGTGCCCATCATAATGAGGACTCACGTTTTGCACAATATTGCAAGTCACATCATATCTCTGCAATTGTATCTGAGAGTACCTGGCACAAATATTCCCTCTCTACTGAATTTAATTTTGTATAGTCTGTTTAATTTGGAAGACAACTTTTTTTTTCCCAGCAAGGACTGTTTGGAATACAGCTTTTGTTCAGTTGGTTTGGGGGATTTTTGTTCTATCCACAGGGGTAATGAGTTTTGTTTCAAAAACATTTCATGTCTTAATCCTCACTTGCACAGCTTATGAAATATATCCTGTGAAAGAAGAATCGCAGAAGGGGCTCAACAAACCAATACAAGGCTTAGAAGCCCTTCTCATGTTAGAGAATTTGTGTCATAAATCGTTACCTGGGTCATATCAGAAACAGTTATTTTTTCTTTCATGAAGAAGGAAAAGTAGGTGCCTCATTTTCTAGTCCATATTTGTTATGTTCCAGTAAAGAGTAAGTAAGTCTCTTCGGATCATGACTTCTGGCTGCTCAGCACCAGGGGTTTAATCCAGAAATAAACACACTGGTGGGATTTTCTCTTCCTTACATTCTCTGAGAATGAGTCCAACAGGCTTAGTCCAGCCCACACTGAAGGCAAAGCTCCCACCAGAGCATAGATCAGCTCACTGACACTTT
Organism: Elanus axillaris; assembly: GCA_026212715.1. NCBI lineage: Eukaryota > Metazoa > Chordata > Aves > Accipitriformes > Accipitridae > Elanus > Elanus axillaris. Next base: position 17,020,273 of record JANZLQ010000044.1, on the reverse strand, counting down.
ATTTGGTTAAGGATCACAGCCTTGATCTTAAGAAGTGCTGAGAACCTGCAGCTATCATGGAGCAAGCCCTACAGGCAGGGAACAGACTCCATCTGCCTTTCAAAGTGTTTAAGGAAAAAGTGGTTTGTGAATTTGTAGCATCATAACCACCTCCATAGCTGTTCCTCAGCTTCTGTCTGCGCTCGTTTTGCACTAAGAGCTCCACTAACACCGTGCAGGCAGCCTCCGCTTCCCGCTCACACACTAGGGATCTGCCTGTTCTTCATTTACTCTTAGCAATGCTTCATTCCAAAGTTATAAAGCTGTCAAAGACACTAACCATCAAAAGTAATAAGCTGTCGTTTCTTTAATTTAAATAGTTAATATTTATTTGCCCTGTTTAAAAAAAGCAACTTCAAGTGGCCATGTTTCAAAAGCATATCCCCTTGGCTCAGTGTGACAAGCCACACACTCGTAATACACACACGTAAAAGAGAATAGCGTTAAAATACAATCTGTGATTCCCTCAGCATCTCCCATATATTCATCGCTCTTCCGTTGTATCACAGCATATTGACATTAAATTATTTGCTGTGTCCTTTCCCATTGCAGTTCTCTGATGCAGTAATGTACTGTGGTGACCTTTTATTATTTCTGCTGTTTTCAGACACAGTAAGGGGTACCTTACCCCCACTCCTGCATTAGGATGCAGATGTAAGTATTTTAGCAGTGCCTGTGATTTGCCTGTGAGTTATTTCGCAGAATGAAAAATGTGCTTGTTACACAGAAAACTAATTAGATCGAATCTTTTTTTCCTCTGAGTTAGTGTGGGATATAGAGGTGGAGGCAGTACGGACTCAAAGCATGGCTGGTTACACATTCACTCAAAAGCAGGAAAATACCATGCTGGTTGGCAGAAGTTGTTTTTTAGGGACGCTGGCCCAAGGGCTGTGGTCCTCAGCCCTCTGCAAAGTCAGCGCCCACTGCAGAGCCTGGCAGGGCTCCGCAGCCGCTCTCCCCCTCTGCGTAGGACCTCTGCTTTCAGACATGACCCCAAGAGCAATACAGAAGCGGAACTCCTTTCAGACACCGTGTGTCGCAGGGGCTCAGTTGTTTTCTCCTCTTTCATTTCCTATTTATCTAGATGACCTGAGAACAAAGAGCGAGCCTGCGTAATTGTTATTAATGCAGAAGGATGTGTAAAATCGTGAGGAATTTGTAGTGTGAGGTTTCACGCCCCCGCATCCTCCCAAAAATCTGCCATCGCAGTCATTCGCAAAAGGCCTGTAATCCGCCCTGCCTCAATTCCCTTTGGTTTTCCTATAGCTTTTGAAAATTTATTTTAAAAATCATTGTCCGTGAGCTGCACAACACACACACACACGCAAACACACGCTGTTTCTACTTCCCTTTCATAGAAAGTGATGCTGACTCGCAAGAGGAACTGATACAACAGCATTTCTGTTTCCCTAAATAGCATGATTTTGTGAGAAGCAATTGAACACCATCAGTAGCTTGCCTCTCGAACATCATGGCTTGTTTCCTTCTGGTCTTTTATTAATTAAACCCACACGCTCTGGGTCTAGTTTGCTGTCCTGCGCAGGACCTGCCTAAGGCACAGAGTTGCCATTTCACTTTGACATAAAACTGAGGTCCACAATTAGTAGAGTTATGCTTATCCTCCTGACTGGACTCATTCTCCACACCCAGCTAGTGTTTTCTGCTGTCCTGTGTCCCTTTGCAATGGCTTAGCCTGGAATTATGCCTTACTTCCAAAGCCACATAGTAAATCCCTTCTCCTGCCCAGCACCTCACCAGGGTAAAGCCTGTCTAACCAAGCCCTTGCAGGCAGCTCCAGGGTGCAAGGTCGCAGCCCTTCTGTGTCACGTGCAAACATGCAAGATGCTTAAATAAAAGCTGTTAAATAAGCCTTTAAAAGTGAACGTGGACATCTTTCAGTTTACATGAGCAGACTTCCCACCACCATCCATGTCTCAACCCTGCTGATCCTCTCCTACCTGTAATCTGTCACATGCAACTAACCCAAATCAGAGCTGGCAGGTTTTATAGCTGTGTCTTAAACTATAAAACAATTACTGTCCACACACACAGAGTTTAAGCCCGCTGACCTGGATTCAGGAAGACACCCCTGGCCAGGCGATCGTTCAGTCACCTGCTTCAGTTGTTCAGATGTTCTTCTGAATCAGGGCCAGCATTGGAAAAAAAAAAATAAAAATGCCATTTTATTGACTAGTTCAGTTGGGTACGACTACAAGAGTTTAAAGAGAGTAGTGTCCCGTGGCAAGGGGTCACAGCCACGTCAGGAGCAGGGCAGACAGGCTGTTGTGCTTGGAAGGGCAGCTTAGACTATGGATTGCTTTAGGAGCAAGCTCCCAAATACTACAAAGCTATTTAGCAAAGCCCTTTTGTGATCCGCTGGCATCCTCCAGGGGCTGGGGGATCTGGCAGCCTGTATATACATATGTATATACATGTGTGTCTGTATATATACGTTTATACATATATATGTGTGTGTGTGCGTGTGTGTGTGTGTCCAATTTGGGAAGATGCATTAAGAAAATGTTTTATTTCTTTAAAAGAAACCAGTGTTTCTACCAAGAACCAGTTCTCTTCCAGACCAAGCCCCTTCCATTTGTCATGCTTTGTAAGGGATTTAATTTGCTTCCAGCTTAATTTAATTCCTTTCTTTTTTTTCTTTGCAAAGCAGGACTTCCCATCTGCATCAAGTCATTAAAGTTCCAAACATTTTCTCATTGGTGAAAAACGGAATCAGAGTTGTCCCATTCTTTGAGACACAAACCAATTTTTAATCTCATTTTCTTTTCATATTAGAGACTATGAAATACTGTTAGGCATTGCTTTATGTTTCAAGGTGTCCTTTTAACTACTGTGGTTAAATCAAAATCTCCTTGAGTTCAGATTTCAGCACAGTTGGGTTTTTTGGGTCATTACTGGCCTTTGCTGTGAACGCAAAGAATCCTTTTCCTTTTCTTTGCCTTTTTTTAAGCTATTCTGTCCTATCATTTTAAACCATTTGAAGTGTTTATTTAATATTTATTCTACAGTTTATATTGAAAATGTAAAGTTTATATTTAAAACAACACTGTTTGTTAGTGAATGCTTCTCTCTGCCTCTCCAGCCTAGTCTGTTAGTCTCAGTGTACATTTCTGGCATGGGAATATTTTGATATTAGGAGTTTTGTAGCGTTTTTCCCCTCAAGCAGCAAATGACATAGATCTAAAGTCCCCACTTGGTACAGACCACCAGATCGCTCAAGCTTAGCTTCCTACATCTGTTGGCTTTTCTTGCAGTCCCTTCTGTATGCCATTCAAGTTCCTTTAATACATAGACTGCTTTGTACAGTTACTAAACATCAAAAAGCCCTTTCTACAGTAGGTGGGTTTTGGTCTTTTTATACTTTTCTCAATGCTGTTGATGTCCGTTACTGTTAAACGTGTAGATCGGTAAGGAGAGATCCAAATATTACGTGTTTCAGTTTGATGTCCCTACTGTAGATGGATGTAGACTATCATAGTGAGTAGAATTGCATAGTAAATTCTGAATGCTTTTTCCATAAGGAATTAAGTGGAATGTGAGCATTTTGCTATCTTTGGTTAACTGTAAATGCTTAACTGTAGTCTGAAATAGTTGCATTTTTGTCTGTCTCAATAAATTTTAATTTGTCGGCGAACTCCTTATTGCCTGTCCTGAATTTTATTAAACTTCGGGGATCAAAAATACTGCAGTACCTTGAGTCAGCATTTAATCATGCATGGAAATGGACAGTCTTTTATATTTGGGTTATACCTTATACCTCTGTTCAATGTCAGCTGTAATCTGTGAAGTTAATGTAAGGTCTCTAGAAAGCTATATTTTAAAAGCAGAAAAGAAACCAAACTGAAAGTAATAACTGTACCAAAACCAGAACTTTTCAAATTACTTTTCAAATTACATGAAAATTGATTTTTAATCAATTAAAAATTGGGGGGGGGGTTATTTTATAAGGAGAGGGGGGCA